>BGPR01004330.1:14363-41151 GCA_013235015.1 Araneus ventricosus | reverse complement strand
AAAATATCTTAAAAATTGCACGGATGTTTCCATTTAAGCTTAATAAATACCCTACTAGTGGTCAAGTTTTCTATTTTATTTTTCACTGTTTTTTTTTTTTTTAAATTTTTGACCTGTCTACGAAGGAGACATGATAGTCAACGGAATTTTTACATTTTAAACGAAAGCATAATTGGCTTATTACTGGGCAGATTTGGTACAAGTTTATTTCTTATAATTAAACAATAAAATTAGTTATTAAAAACCAGTGCAAGAAAACTTTACATTTTAAAATAAATAGCACTTTTAAATAATGGCACTGTCTGTGCATAAATAATATTTACAAACAATTTCAAATAAATGAAAGTCAATATTTTGCAGGAAACTAATCAATTATATACTACATTAAGGAATATCATATATTTATTTATTAATAAACAATCTAGTACATCTCATATTAATTTTTCTACTCTCTTCTCTTCTAAATTTGAGCATTTGACTGCTTTGTCTTTTTATTTTTTGATGTTCCCACTTTTTCTAAAAGTAAATTTAGCTATTTAAATGCTAATGTAAATTTAGCTTTATTATTACAAATATTCTATATGAATTGTTTACCTTAATTCTTTTCGAGAATATAATTTCAAGTTTAATTTTTTTAAATACAAAAAAAATCACTAAATTTCATAAAATATATATAACAAAGAACTTTTAATTGATATTATTTTAAATTATCTAACTGTATTATGATTTTTTAGATTTTGTCTCTTTCGTTGACAGCGCTATCCTCTCTGTGGACATGCTGTTTCCACGGAGGAGACAAAAGCTAAGTTTTAAATTTTTAAATGCTTTGGATTTTAGGTGGCTAAAGTGGTATACTTAATTTTGTAAAATGCGATTCTAAACCTATTAAAATTTTCTATTTTAATTATAAATTAGATTTTTCTTAACTTATTTATGATGACCGCGAAGTGGACGCTCAGAACTTTACCAAACACTAAGTGAAACTAATAAATTGGAATAAATTCACAATAGAACGAAATTTTTTCCTTAACCCTTTTTATCCCGACGGTACTTAAAAGTCCCACTTTAATCACGCTTATATCTTTGCAACGTGAACTTTTTTCTTGGCAGAGAATTCGCAAAAACACGATGAATGTCGTTCCAACAGCAAGAAGCAGATAGCAGCTGAAGGCAGAAATTTAAAAAAAATTAATTAATTAATTAATAAGTTATTATAATTAATTAAAAAAGTTTTTTTTCCTCTATCCTGGAACTATTCTGCTTCAAAACTTATCAAATGGTTCAAAAATAAAATTGCAAATTTGGTGGTAAATTAATTCGGGATACAAAGGGTTAAAGAACAAATTGTCTGCCTTTCTTATAAACTCTTTCGTAATAATTGGATATGAGCTGCCATTTGAGATATTTTTTAAAGTTATTTTCTTTGTCCATGGAGGGTATTTGACTAGGGACAAAGTGTAAAAATTAATTCCTAAGTAAAAATAATTTTTTAAAAAAATGTTAGGTTAGACCTTAACTAGAGACTTTAAACTAGTTAATACTGAAAAAAAATGTAATTTTTAAAAAAATTCCTTGAATTTGTCAGCAAAAATTATTTTGAATTTCATAATTAGGGACTTCCACGGTGGGGACTTTTGTCTTGTATTCATTGAAAAATGAGAGTTAAATATTAAAACTATTTTAGTAGAAACGTATTGAATAGCTTTCTTAAAACTCAAATTATACGTAAGAACAAAAATATTAGGACATTTGTTGCACTTTCTAATATTTGTCACCACGGGATTGTAAAAAGCACCTTTTCGTGAGAATGACCCACCCTGTGAAAGTATGCATTTTTGCCATCGTTCATGGAAAGATGTAATTGCGAATTGCAAGTCCCCTTTTGCCCCATCCTCCAGTGCCTTCGCTGCACTTCTTCGGAACTTGGGAAAAGTTGCGGCTTAAGCAAATGTTTCATCTGAGGAGCAAATATCACATGGGACGAGATAAGTGGAATAATGTGGTTGTAGAACAAGGGTGTAGTGTAGCCGCACCGGAACGCCGTTCAGCATGATGCAATCCTGCTGCATACTGTCTCACGATTCTTTGTAATCGGGTTCAAATTTCAGTACTCTAGTGCGCCACAGAACTCATGCAGATTCGATGTGTTCTGATGCCTTTGTTTTGACTGTATTATTTACCACTTGCAGCATTGTATATATTTGTGTAAATGTGTGTTGCTCTTGTATATTCTGTTTCTCTTCTAACGGACTGTCTGTCCGGATGCCCTGCGAGGTAAGATGTCTCGAGTTGAGATTGATGATTGACTTTATAATAAAAATGCCTTTTCTGCATTCTTGGTCTGTCTTTATGCTCTGCCCTGCTCAAGCGCTATAGCTTCTGCTTTTCATAATGCTATGTCCGTCTTAATGAAATATATCACAGCAAAGCTTTTTTTAAACGAGAAATAAATAAAATTTGTGAAAATGTCCTTAAAACAGCGCGATTTTTGTCACCCAGGTTACAGCGTTCCGGCACTGCTTTTAGAGCGTCCCGGCACTGATTACTTTGCGACTACACCACTGTTTTAGAACTACTGGAATGTGATGTTTTGACAAATAATTTAACACCAGGAGTTACCAGTGAGCAGGCGACTTATCATGATGTAGCACTTCGACTTGGCTTTCCCCGCGACGGGAGGATTTGAATACCAATAATCACAGGCTACGCGCGTGCGCTGTTCGTATTTGAACGGAGCGAAACGTATTCGGACTAGTCGGTCACATGATACTCTTTGCTTGTCCTGCGGTTCATTTGGGAAATATTTTTGCTTCTCGGGTAGCAGGTGCTCACTAAGAAAGGATTTTTTCAAATTTTAATTAGAATTTTAATTAATTAAAAATTACCTTAAATGTTAAGATTTTTCGCAATAACTTCGGAGCATATTATCGCCCAAAATCCATTTTAACATCTCCTTAAAGTTCAAAAAATTAGCTTTTCAATGATACCAATTTCATTTCCTTGCAGCATTCCGTTTAGTTTTAATTTCCAACAACTTTTTTATTGTTATAGTCTGCGGCTTGTTTGTAGCATTCATGGATTTTTTACATTAAAACTGTAAAGATGAGAAAATGCTTTATCCAGAGCAACAAGATACCAATAATGTGTTACTATGCGAACAAAGTCGGGGGGATCAGCTGGTTTAATACAGGCATAGGAATTTATACGTCCTGCATTTGTTTGAGGTTCACGGGCGATCCTTTCACACTTAATTCTCAGAGCTATGAAAAACTCAACCTTTGAATGTGTTCACATTGACCCGCATATCTCCTCCGACATCAAAAGAAAGGTGTTCCTTCTGTGCAAGTCGGTAGATCCATGTTTCGCTCACCTTCGGCGCCAAGAACAAAAGCCCTGAGCTTTGTTGTAAGATCATTACCAATCTGTGTTAACACCCACCTCCCTTTGAGCAAAATGGTTTTGATAACAGATCTCACAATTGAATGGTCATTGGTAGAATGACCTTGGCTTCAAAAACCACGGATCTGTAACACAAGTCCACTGAGATAGTTAAGAGAAGTTGAATGCCTGAGGTCATGCATTCGATGATGGAGAGTTAGTTTCTTTTCAACTGGACGTGAACCATAACAAGCAGGTTGTAACAATAGAAACGTAATGAAAGGGATAGCAACCAATTTTCCTTCGGAAATAACAGAAACACTTCTTTAGATTGCGAGCCTTCGGGGTTGGTTTACTCGATTCTTCAAAGTAGGTGAAATGTTTATTTCTTTTCACGTTTTAAAAAGGCGAGTTTTCAAAATAATCGAATCCACTTTGAAGAATTAAATAATAAACATAATCGTCGAATCCACAGTAAAAGTTTTCCTTTTCTGATTTTAAACAAGAAAGGTTTGGGGTCATAGTTTTAGATTTTAATAAATCCGGTTACGAATACAATAGAGATGTAAATTATTGAATTTAAAATATAAAGTAAAGTCAGACAGAATGAATTTACACAATCCTTTCGGTAAATTATTTGCCAAATACTTAAGAAAGTAATGTGATTATTTTTAACGCATTTTGAAAAAAAAAAAAAAAATCTTCTTCCATTTGAAATACATTTTTGCGATTTGTTTATTCAATGCAAACGTGAGGACGAAAAATGTGTACGGTAAAACCTCGATTAACCGTCACTCGTTTAACCGCCAGTTTCTGTAATCCGCCACCTTCTAAAAAAATCTAATCCGTCATTTCTGTACATTACTACTCTTCTCGATAGAAGAGGATCGTTTTGTAAAATTAAATACAATATGTATGTATTATTCACCTTTAAAGGATTTCATTTTCGTTCCAAGCCAGCAGTGAAATCACGTGACTGTACATGAGTATGAAGAGATTTCTGTTATCCGTCACAGCCCTGGTCCGGACGGGGACAGATAATCGGAGTTCTACTGTATTTGTAATTTATATGCTTGCATTGTAAGCGTAGAATTCAATACACAGTTGAATGAAACACTCATAAATTTGTCTGCCGAATTTTTCTCAGTGCTGTCTCCTCTCTTAAACATCTGTTTATTAGAATTTCACAAAGATAGGCCCTCACAGCACGATAGCTAATTCTCACTCAGATTAACCATAAGTCATAATAAAGTATTAATTTATTATGTATTATGAAATGTGAAAAATAATGTATTATGAAACTTTGATGTGTGTAATTAATTGCTAATGTAATAATTATTCAAAGTGTGTTTACATTTTTTTCCATTTGGTAGTGTTATTCATCGTAAGCTCAAAGGCGAGAGTTATAATAGTGTCAAACAGAGAATTCTACCAAATGCGCTCCTATGGATAAAGTGGCCATGTATATTTCCCCCAAAACGGGGACATCTACTAATTTTAGGTAATAGCATATGTATTCAAGAACGAGCCTATTTCTTCATAGTTTTTATTTATTAATGAAAATAACAGGAATGAATGCATGAAAATAAATAATTTATGTGGTCTTATATTTTTCCGAAAGATAAAATTTGCTTATGAATATGAATGATGTTGATTTCAAATAAAGATGAAATTTGTGGCAAGATTTCTTAAAATTTACTTTGGTAATTAGCATTGTTTTAAGAACTGCTATTTGCAACTGTGTATTTTCTTTCATCCACAAGTAAAAGAAAAGACCTTTTCTACGTATACATTAGTGTCGGGCAGACAAAATGTATTTAATAATTATACGAAAGCTCATATGATTCAAATGATTGGTGTGAAGCTGAACAATTCCATCAAACTACTTTCGGTTGAAACTTTCCCAGTTTTCATTTTGCCACTTTTTGCGGTATAATGTAGTTAGAAATAAGTGAGCACACATCAAATATTTCTGCAACTTGGTTACAATTAATAAATCCCTTTTCAGTTAATACATACATTACAATTTGCATTTTTTCCTACGTAAGTTTTTTGGTTAAATTCGTACATTCAAATAGTATTTATAATTCTTCACGGAACAACACTCACTGTTTCAACTGTGGGTTGTTTTCTTTCTGAAAACGGACATTTAGGCGTCCCGGAACTGTGTTTCAGTGCAACAGAACAGATCACATAAAAACGGGACATTTAGGCGCCCCGGAGCTGTGTTTGGGTACATCGGGACAGACCACCTAAAAACGGGACATTTAGGCGTCCCGGAGCTGTGTTTGTGTACAGCGGGATAGACCACCTAAAAACGTGACGTATGGTCTCATTACCTATGGAACATGGACAGGCTGTTGGCATCAATTAAGTATTCCGAATTCTTGCGTTAGCTGGCTATGATTAAGGTTGCCATAATTTCCAAGCATTAATACGGGACGTTTAAGTGCTAAACAAATAAAACATGAAAAAGTGGATAAGTAATGGTTTATTTTACTCTGATAAAAAAATCAATAAAGTTTAAGCAATCTAATAAAATGAACACGTAGATACTAAAAAAGACGAAAGGCTAATCCTTTTTAGCCCAGTCATATTTAAAAGTTGATTTTACTTTCTTAATTACATTATTTTCTTCTTTCAGATAATTATAAAAATGTGCGCAAGCCATTTTAAAATTATAATAACAAATAAAAGTTGCTTCAGTTGTCTAAAAACGGGTCATACATTAATATGGTGTACAAAACACAAAATACGGTGGCAGTCCCGTATATACGGGACGTATGGCAAGCCTAGCTATGACGGCTTTTTACAAGCTCTACTTGGTGTTACTCTGCTATGTGGTACTGTCTATTATGGTGTGTGTGATTGTTTTGTTGTTTACTGACAAGCCAAGTCATGTAAAGAATCAGCCTGTGCACTGTTCAGCAACGGATTCCGAGACTACAACTTTTGGACGATTTTACACCGGAAAGGGGTGTCAGACAATGAGTCATATGATCACGCTCAGTAAAATGTAAACATCACCCTTCCATTCTTCACTTTCCCCCTATTTTGATGAAAATAAATCCGTTCGGCGCATGCGCAATAGCGCGGAAGGGTTTCCGAATCCGTTGCTAAACAATAGCTGTGGTAAGATATTATTTCTTAGTGGGCAAACCGTCCTATACACTTACCTTCTTTACTTATTTAATTATGACTTTCAATAAAGCAAGATTGAAAAGATCGTACGTTCTCTTATTTGATCGGCACCGACACAGGCTTGTAAAAGTCATAATGTGAAACACGTGTTCGAAACAGAATTCGAAACATGCAAAAGTATTTACACATTCCATCTCTTTTTTTCATCTCTGAATTGACTTCCTCATTTTTGTACTCAATATAAATCGAACATTCATGAAATTCTATCATTTCGTAATGACTTAAAACGAGGAAAACTGGTATAAAAATAACTGCATTATTTGATTTGTTTTTTCCTTCAAGGTGTTACCCATTTGTAATTATCACGTAAATTGTTATGAGACGTAGAATCGAATTTAAATACAGTTGGCATCGCATTATATTTTCGCGATGTTTCAGGTATAACTAGTTTTACTTCATCGCCAGTCTACGTAGGATTGTTCATGGATTAAGGTACAGTTGCTTTTTCTGTCTATATTTCGTAGCATTGTGATCGGTATTCTTACTAGAATTGAGAAGATTAGTCATCAAAATGTTATTCAGTAGAGTGAATCGTAATTGTTTCAATCTCTATCAAAAATAAGGGAAAATTTCACTTAGAGAAACTAGATAATGTTAAAAATGAAAGGTGTGAAAACAATGTTTTTGTGACGAAATCGAACAATTGTACATTTGCGAAGACAAATTCCTCCTAGTCAAATAGCTACCGCAAATCAAAAAATTTTGAAGAAATTCCATCACTTGAATTGAGAGCATTTATGCATTGAAACTTGTTCCACCCTTTTAAGATAATTATTTTTTCTTTGTGTGGACGTCAAAAACTTAGATAAGGCTAAATCATGTCAAATATGAGAATGAGCAAATTCCATTTCACAGCACTAATATATGTAGGAATTGTATTTTTCCCTTCTAGCTTAAAAGCGTAAGTTTAATTCCTTCCTAATAATAATTTCTCACTTTCCGAACAAGCTCATTTGAATAATTGTTGTGTCAGCGGAAAGATATCGGAAGATAAAGATCACGCGGTCTCTTCGTGCTAATCACGTGATGCGTAGGTGTAAGCTCTCCGTTAAAAAACCCAAGGTAATGTTTTAATCAGGGGAGATGACTTTTTGAAATCAAGCAGACATGCGGTAGATGCGAGCGCAGGCAGTTAACGGGGTCTCGTCCCTGCCAGCACGGCGGCGATGGGCGATGTCTATAACCTATAACTAAGTTGTAACTGTAATTAAATTCTTTAACGAGGTGTAAGTTGATAACTTAAGTAAGTAACAAATCCTAAATCTTTCTTGTCTAAAATGTAAATAATACTTGTGTATATACTTTTCTCATTTCATATTATGCTGTTTTAATGAATAAATACTTTAGTTTTTAACTCCTGTTTCTCATCCTTTATCTTTGTTGCATTTACCCCTAGAGTGTTCCTTAGATGAAGCATTTTTACCTGTAGGCGGAGTTTGGGATTTAACCTCCCACCCTTTTCCCACATATATAAGAGATAAGAATGGTATTTAGGCTGCGATTAGGCTCAGAATTCTAAATTATTCTTCTTTCATTTTCTTTTATCTTCCGTATTTCATTTGGATTATATAAAAATACCATTCCTATTGCAGATGGAGAGTAAAAACTACGATTCTTGGTCCTAATAAGAGCCAAAGCGAAAGAGAAAAGGGCTCACCTTGGAATTCGAAGGCCAAACTTAGAAGAAATACTTAATTAGTACATTCTTGAACTAAAGATGGCCGGGCTGGCCTATTGATAAGGCCCCGGCCTCGGGCCGGAGGACTCCAGTCTCGATACCCGATTCCACTAAAGATCCTTCGTATATGGGGCCTGATGCACGCTAAATCATATATAGTGGCCAAACGCCCTTCCGCTGGCGTGGCATGGAAGCCTGGAGATGGGGTGGAAGCTGAGGAGTCATCCTCGTCATCTGACCGCGGTTCAAATGACGAGATCCTCCCCAAAGTATCCCTCGTGTTGCTTCAAAACAGGACGTTGATATAAATAAACTAAACTAAACTCTTGAAATAAAGTTAAGGTAAGGTTTTTCCAGCTCATTCATAGACACTAAGTACGGTGATGAAAAACTGAATTCGAATTGTACTTAGCTTAAACGATGAATAGCTTTGCACGGAAAATTATTTATCCCCTATCTTTCGGAATCTCTTTTGCAATAACTTCTTCAAACAATCAGTACATAAATTCTTAGTTTAATAAAACTAAAAACCAATGATGATAGAATAAGTAAAATAAAAATATATGATAAAATTAAACCATTTTATATCGAATAATCTGCAGATTTTGCTTGAAATATCTGAAGTACAAGTTAAAATAAACGTTATGAAGTTTTCATAGGAATATTACTCGTAGTAGTGTGCGATTCTTAGAATTAATTTATTCATAAAAATTAAAGATTATTAAATTTTTGAAGTTTTTACCTCTCTGAAAGATCCTTTTTTCCTCGATGCAGCGATCCTTTTTTTAGAGAAAAATCCATAATGATTATTTCTTTTTCAGGACTTTTCTTAAAATAATTCTTTTTTATGGAAACTATGAATTTAGTTGGATACAAATCTCTGTTTTTTGTGCGCAGTTAAACTATTCGACATTTCTAGATTCTAGAACTAGTGTTCCTTAAACATCGATAGACTATCGATACTATCGAAGCCAAGTCGATAGTATCGGTATTTTGAAACTATCGACTGAAACAATCGATAGTATCGATATTTTCTCCCGGCCAATACTATCGATAGATGCATTTTCAGTCGATAGTTTTAAAACTATCAACGGGAACTATCTATATTATGGATAGTTTCAAAACTATCGACTGGAACTACACTGTAAAAAATATCCGTTTTTTTCCCGGACTTTTTCCGTATATTTGACGGTTTAAAGCTGCTTTGTTGACAAAACGGTTTTTCACCGTTTTCCGCTTTAGCCATAAATGGTTTAAAACCGTCAGTTCAAATTCTGTTTTTCGTCATACGGTATTGCTTTCCGTAAGATAACTTTCCCTTTTCTTAAATGTGATTTTATTGCATTCATTTCATGTTTTTGATAGGGTTCCTTCTCCGCTATAGTGGAATAAGTGAATGTATTGACTTTAATTATGCATGAACAAAAAAAAGAAATAATTTAGGAAGAAAAAATATATCACCACTAATACTAATTTTCAAAATAAGCTTAGAAGTTTGAAGAATAATGTAGCTTTTAACATTTTGCGAAAAATACTTAATTTCATTCGATTCAGAATCAACCATTTTTCATATGAAACACGTATTGTTTAGTAGGAAAACTGACACATTAAAAAACCTTTTTATTTAAAACAAAGAAATAAATGAAATATCATATTAAACAGGGCATGGTCTAACTGTTTATACATGTAGCAGTAACCTGTTGTCACTCATAAAAGCTAACCTTAAAACACGTGTTCTGGCAATATATGATTTTTACACCACTAGAGCTATAGTGACTTTAAAACCCAAATAGATTATTTTTACCATACTGTATGAAGTCCCCTGTGGTCTAGTGTTTAGAGCGACTGCCTGCTAGCTCTATGAACGCGGTTTCGATCCCCGGCTCGGAGGAGTTTGAAGTTTTGTCACCATCTTGCATCTAAATCGTCCAAGTAAGCTCAATTAAAAATTAGATTAATTGAAATTAATAATTAAGCCTTGATTAATTAATATTCCTAATTGATAATACACATCAGCACGTTTCAACTCAACTCGAACAGAAGGAAAAAAACAGCTCAACTCAGTCGATGACGTCACTTACTTCGATGACTTAATTTTTACGGAGAAAAACTTGATCTCGAATGGTAAAAAGCCGTTGTGACTACGGATTTACTTCTTAACTTTTACGGAAAAAACTTGTTCTTGTATGGTAAAAAACAGTTGTGCTTACGGATTTACTTCGTAACTTTTACGGAAAAAACTTGTTCTTGTATGGTAAAAAACCGTTGTGCCTAAGGAATTACTTCGTAACTTTTGCGGTTTTGCACAACCAACCCAGCTGCCAGTTTAAAACCGTAAATTTTACGGGATTTTTTTTACGGTGTATATATAGTATCCATAGTTTCTGGAGACTATCGATAGGAGGATACCGACTGGAAGAACTTCTATCGATAGTATCGCCGGGGAGAAAACTATCGATACTATCGATGTTTAAGGAAAACTATGTGGAAAAAGTTAATGAACGAGTTTAAATTATTTTTATAAATTATTCAATTATGGTTTGGTACTCTTTGTTGCCAATGAACATCCGAGAAATTGTTAATTGGTATGTTATTTTAAACAACGAATTAAATAATAAAAAGCCAGTTTTATTTGTATCGTGCCGCAATATCTTCGAAATTCACGTCCATTTTTCCTGATATTCGCCCATTAGCACTCATCGTCCAAGATTGACGACAGCTATTAAATACTACTAATATAAGTTAATAAATAAATTGGTCGCTGACGATTAATTGATCATTAAATGGCTTTTCATTTTCTGACGTCTATTATATATTATATGAGATGTATAATCTAAAAAAATTGTGATTTGTAAGATTTCTTCATTTCTGCTAAAAAGAATTAAATTTAGGAAAAAAAATTCCTAAGAAACGAAAGAATTTTTTAATGGATATCCTATTCAGGAATGAAATGATATGCAGCTGTTTTTTATTCCGAAGCATTACTTTTGGAAACAACATATCGTTTGGAAACTTAAAAAAATGCATAAATATTAAAAGTTTGTCGAATTTTTACGAAAAGCCTGGTAAAAGATTGTGATAAAATACAACAACAAAAATAAAGGAGTAATATGTTTATTTGAGAAAGAATGTAATATCCATTTTAAAAACTGAACTCAAACGAGTTTCATCTAGGTCATTGTTATAGTAAGTTTCATTATTAAAAAACTTAACCATATTTCATCTAGGAAAATAAGTGCACGATAATTGTAGTTTTGAAAGTATTCAGAAACCACTGTTTTCAAATTTCATTAATACTGTTGAGTTCCGACATATTTTTCAAATTATTGAATACTGATACCAATTCCATGTATTTTAAATAATTAAAAAGTATTTTAATCCTATACCACCCAGTGATGCACATTTGCATCACTAAGAAGGATGGTTTTTCTTTTTTAAAATTTATTTTGAAAAATTTTATAACTAATTAATAGAATATTTTATTTCCTACACATTTTACTTAAAGTAGAGAAGCGTTTTATAACAAATTTCTGATTAAACAATAAGAGATTTTTTTATTAATTGTAATTAAATTATAAGTACTAAATTATTTTTTAAAATTATTTTTCCATTTTTTAAATTTATTTTTTAACGATTTTTAATACTACTTTTAAATATAGATCAGTGAAGAGATAAATGTTTATATACAAGGTATTAATAATAAGTTATCCTTTGATCAGTTTCTGAAGGAAACCTCAAATTCCCATCCTTATCTTGATTATCATAAAAATTTTCAATGACATTTTAAAATATAGGCTGATGTTGGATATTTAAAAAATATAGGCCTGTGTCAACCAGATGAAAAATTAAATTGAAATTTTTATGATTTGTAAGTAAACAACGACATCTATTAGAACAAAATTCGTATGATGAGTTCCTTTTAAAAAATTTAATAAATTCCCATAAGGACAAAAAAAAACTGAATCCAGAAGAAAATTCTGCTTTAATTACAACCCCGGCACAATCATCAAAATTATCCATAATATAAAAAGCTTTCTTATCGAAGCAATTTAATTCGAAATCCAGAATCGTTTTAATCGGCAAATCTACAACTGGTCTAGCAACTCCTTCGAAGGTTATGTCAGCTCTTAGCATCTAAACTGAATAGCTCTCTGATCCGAGATGTGATCTGAATTACTTATTAGCCACAATGGTTGATAAGGCAGTGGAAAAAAATCACTGCTTGTTAGTATTGTGAATTTGATTGATTAGTTTTATTGAATGAACGAAAAGCTGGTGTCCACCCATTCGCAAAAAACAAGTTATCCGACAAGAAAGAGATGTTGTTGGTATTCTCACCGAGTTGATTTAATGTTTTCATTGGGACTCGAGGTCAAGCAATAGCATCAGAGACGTAAATATTGATTGTTGCCTATCAGGTTTATATAAATTGATTCATCGATTGAGGGTTGTTTGCAAAATAATCAGTTGAATCGCGATTAATTGAAGTGATGATTATGATTGTAACAACCAGGATTGAGATCTGGTAGGGAAATGAGAAGTATTAGTGGGGTGTGTTAGTCAAAGTTGTTAATTGAGTTAAAACAAGAGCTATGAATTAAATTACCTGTGATCAAGGTAATGTAAGGTGGTAGGAATTTGGGACAGAGCATCGATTAAAATTTTGTGTGCAATCGATGAAAGTGGTTATTCTTGAAAAAGAGTTTCACAGAGTGTTCCAGAGAATCCATTTGAAAGTAATGGAGTTAAATGTATGCTTACGTGAAGCACCTCAAGTGTGCCATGTCGGTTTTTTTATGAAATCCATTGTGCATCTTCCACAGTGGTGTATTCGTAAAATAAGGAGTGCCGGAACGCTCTAACCTGAGTGACAAAAATCGCTCTGTTTTTAAGGACGTTTTCGCAATTTTTTTCTTATTTATTTCTCGTGAAAAAAAACCAGTGCCGTAACGGCATTCCAGTGCGTTCCGGCTCCAATTCACCTCTGATCTTGCAGGACGAAAACTTTAAGACAATTTGCATCAAATTGGTGACATGCGCAGTTACTCTTATAATCTGATCGTGGTATATTGTTTAGCAACGGATTCTGAAACCCTCCGCGCTTTTGCGCATGGGCCGGGCAATTTATTTTCATCAAAATAGGGGGAAAGCGAAGAATGGAAGGGTGATGTTTACATTTTACTGAGCGTGATCTAACAAAGAACTCCGGAAATGCGCTCGTATGCTTCATTGCCTGACACCCCTTTCCGTTGTTAAATCGTCCAAAAATGGCAGTCTCGGAATCCGTTGCTGAACAGTATAGTGCATCGACTTCATGGATTCTTCTTTGATTTTGTTTCAATGGTCTAGTTCAGCTGTTCCCAACCTTTTTGGGTGTGCGGACCACCTGTTGTGTAAAAAATATTTTGAGACCCATTAACTAAATATACAAGTAAACAAAATACTAACTCATATACAGTGGTACCTCCGAAAAGCGGACAGTCACGGGACCAAAAGTTTTGTCCGTTTTTAGGAGGTGTCCGCTATTGGGGAGGACAAAGTTTTTATAAAAAAAGTTTTTTCACTTCTGTTTGATATATGAAACATATATTTTTATCTTGCTTGTTAGAATAATTTTGAAATGTTCGCCAAAATAATTGAAAGTTTTTCAAAAATACCTGTCCGCTATCCAGAGGGAATAACATGGATTGTCCTATATAGAAGGACTGGGACTCGTAAAAATGTCCGTTAATTAGAGGTGTCCGCTATTCGGAAGTGTCCGTTAAGGGAGGTACCACTGTATTTATATTATATGCACGTAAATGTCAGTAGTAATTAGTAAAGCTTACTGTAAAAGAATTAAAAATATATTGTTTTGCAAAGAAAATAACAAGTGAAAACTCTTGTAGCTCCCATGACTTCGACTCTTGACTAGCGTTGCGCGGTGCACTAATAAGCTATCCGCGGTCCATAGGTTGGAAACCACTGGCCAAGTTACTTTATAGCTATTTTGGGATCGACTACGTACTCTTGATACTTTTGATCTAGAGTCAGACGACACCTGAGTCTGCAACTTATGCCCTTTGCCTTCCTCACCGAGATTTCATACTCTTCTAATATACCTGGGAAAAGCTCTCATCACCCCAGGGAGAAACATACGCAAGAGTGCAATCTTGTTGCTGTGAACTGGTCTTATCATCTCACTTCAGCTGGCATTAGTCTTTTTCTCAGATGTTCACTATCGGATAACATGTAGCATGATAAGTTAATTCATCATCCTTTGGCCTGTACGGCGTTGCCACAAAATTGTGGGTTAAATATCTCAATAACTATAATAATAGGTTCTCTATAAAAGTGTTTTTTAAAGTGTTTTAGCTATTTTATTATATTGCATGCAAAGAAATTAAAAACATCTTTGGTGCACATCAATTCATAAAGAACTGACAAATTTTTACAGTTTTCCAAATGTCAAAAAAAGTAATATGAAGTTACTTCGCCCAGTTCCGAAACGAAATGCAAATTTGTATCTGAACTGTGTTACAATACATCTTAAATAAAATCTTTAAAAAAATCTTTGATACTATTACGATTAAGAAAGGCGCCATCCTGACGGATTTAAATATGGCAAGAAATCAACAGCCGCCTTTATGGCCTTGAAGGCTAGCAAAATTTCGTGAAATTGGATGGGAAATAAAGAGAAAAAGAACGGTTTTTGTTCCATGGCATGTTATCTTCGAACTCTGTAACCTTCAGTTTTCTAACTTTTATTTATTTATTTTTCTTAACAATAAAACAAGAAAAACTAATAACACATTCCAGCTGGCGGTTCTAATTTTCTATGTTTCATACTCTCCCAGATAATGTAAAATATAATTGGCATAATAACTGTAATAAAACGTTGAAAACTGTATATAAGCTGTGTGTGAAATAACGAATTCATTTTTTTTTGTTTAAAAACTGCATAAGCTTAAGTTGTGTGCATCATCTAAAGATTTGGAATTACAAGAAACATCTCGGTCGCGATAATGTTTGAGATTCTTGGATTCGAAAGGGGTGTATCACTTGCTACAAAACCGATTACATCAAAGATCCATAAAGTACGGTGATACCTCGATTTTCAATAATCCGTTTGTCGGTTTTCGATAATGCGTTCAAAAACATTGATGAAAACCGAAGCAATTATTTCCATATGAATCAGTAAAAATCCAATTAATTCGTTCCAGGCACTTCAAAAACATATTTTATAGGGAATAAATATAGTGTTTAATACAAAACTAATAAGAAATTAATATTAAATGAATATAAAACTGCTAAACATTCTAGAAGTTTCTGAATGTTACACCAGTAAGGGCTTCACTTTACAATCACTGAAAGCATAACCACCCAACAAAAGAGTTAGGGGTCTATTATGGCACCCCCCGTGGGGGGGGGGGAGGTCACTTTCCCCGTTGTTAACGTGCGGAAAAAGTCACCTCTCCCACCCCAACCGGGGGTGCCAGAATAGACCCGTTAGACTATCTTTCATAGGTTTATGTCCTGACAGTACCTTTTTCTCCTGTGTAATGAATGTCCTCTTTGGCATTTTCTTCCTATAAAGGTCAGTTTCATTATCGTTGAAGACTTGTTGGAAGGATGTTCTTAAGCAAATTTGTTTTTCAGAAAAAATTATTTATTTTACAACACAAATTATTCATTTCAACGAGTTAATTCTTGTTCTTACCATTAATCAATAACAACTGAAGAAATATGCGCTTTCTTTTATACACATACCACGCATTACCTAAAAATTAGTAGATGTCCCATTTTGAGTAAGAAAATAAGTGGTCAAGTTACGCGTAGGTAAAGCAGTTAAATGGTCAAAGGAGGACGATTAAAACTGTTTGTAATTCAGTTTTAATAATCATTCTTGGAAACGCAAACGATTGCAGTCTGTTATCTTTGAGAACAAAACAATTAACGACCTGCTTTACTCCACCTTGACGATCCTTGATTCCAAAACGGACACACGCCACACACACGCAAAAAAAGCACAACACAAACCACATTAAGTCGCAGTACACGAGTAGGAAAACGCGCACAAGGTGAATGGCTTTTTGCAGACGCCAATTCTTCCTCAATCCCTCAATGTCTTCTCGCTGTTTACCACCGTGCCGTCCTTGGATTGGGCGGTGTTCTCGGATTTGGTGCTCTAAGCATACCTAAAAGAGAGCGACTGACCTTTTGTAAACTGTTAACTCTTCCTGTATTTGCCTCCCGCACGCCAGAAACCTCCAAAAATCCACCGGCAAGCGAACAAAGTCCTTGGCTCTGGGCCTTTGCTTGCCTTCGCTGCCGTTTAGTCACTCATGCGGCTCAAGTGAGTTTTTGCTATGTTTATAGGAGCTAATGGGTTGTTACTGTGTTATGGTTTCAATGACACAATCAGAAGAAAGAAAAGGGCTTTTTTCTTTTTTGGTTGTTGTTGGAATAAGGAAGAAGAAAGCGCGGGTTTGGTTGGAAACGTCATTGAAGTAATGTATTCTGAGATTTAGAATGAGTCATAAGCTGGTAAAGAAACATTATATTGTATTATTGCCTGTGTTGCGAGAATATTAGGTATTGTAACATTATAATATTCATTCATTTCATTTTATGTTTATTTTTATAGGTAGGTTAGAGTATGAATATCTTTATTTCACAGAATGCTATTATTTATTCCATACGATACCTTCACTGCCTTGATCAGTTATTTCATGAAATAACTACATATTCTACAAAATAACCAAATTATTATTACCAACATATATTATCACTATGTAAATATTTATTCTTAAATCTTTATTATTTGCATTTTTCTTTCCTGGTGCTGAATCTAAGGTTATTCTAGATTGGAGAACGATGGAATGAAGCTGTTGAATAGAGAGAGTCGATTAATATTCAAGTAATTCACGTCAAGTCAGCCGCATCAATTTCATTCTGGAATGCATAGGTGGACAAAAGACGTGACGTCACAGCACATCTTAAGACAACGTGCAGTTACGTGGTAGATTACATGCGCAGTCATTTTTGTCATGTGAATTTACTTGACTCCATTAGCGTTAGAACCTATTGTCAACATTTCACAAACCTGAAAGCGTACATACTGCTACACTGAACTGAACAAATTAAAAACAGATTTTTACAAATGTCGCGAACTGACTAAGCTAAATATTGTTAAATTTGGTTTTTTAAAGGGGAAAAATATATGTATCTACTCTCACAGTCACTAATATTCGTGTTGAATTTTTCAAAATTCCATTATCCATTATCACTCTGTAAATATGATTGTTCTACTAACCAGTCTAATTACCTAAAGCAGATGAAGAGTCTGCCCTTTGATTAGCCGTGTTCCTCTCGCAATAACTGTAAGTTCATCCATGGGGAAAAGTACGACTGCTCAGTATAATACAGGCATTTGGATTGTGAATCAGAACATAATTCGAACGCCTTAGTAGAAATATTTCATAACTTTTGGGGGCAGAATCGGCTTTGAAATAGACCTCACTGGAACATGACCTTGACATGAAGAAAATCGAAAGTAATAAACAAACTTAATAGTTTTTATAAATATGAGGGATCTTATAGAACTTTGGCAATAAAATAAATCCCTGTTTAAGGAATATTGCAAAACAATTTTACTCGAGGCTCAAATTAAGGAAAAAGCCTTTTTCTTTCCATTACCTAGAAAATATACACAAAGAATACAAAGTGTGTAAAACCTATCAAGAACCTGTTCCATTATTTTGATATACGAAAACAAAAATCGCGAAAAAATCTTCATCGCGATCCTCTTTTCACCGGAACAAAATCTTCGCTATTCGTTTTATTTGACAAACTTTATTTCGATCCGAAAATCGGTAAACAGATTTTAAAATATACATTAATTATTGATGAATAAAAAAAGAAAGTTTAATTTAAATTAGTTAGACTTTTTAGTCAAGATTATTTTCGTAACAATTGTTGCCTCCAAATATTGAAAAAATTGAAAGATGACGGTCCTAAGAAAGTTACTACAACTTCAATATTATTCTACCTGGCTTCAAATGCGGACGCGACCTTTAATTTAAGAAGACTTTTTTGAGGAGATACTAATTATTTTTCAATCAAGCAAAAGAATTATCCGAACCTTATGTGAGAATTCAGTTTTGTTATATTGAGCTTTAATATTTTTGAAAATCTACTAACCCTCTTCTAATGTTATCAGATATATGGTGGTCACTAGAAATTTCTCTTGGAGTCAAGTGGAACCCGGATGAAATCGAATGCTGAGACACCTTAAAAAGACTGTAAAAAGCTTCAGTGACCCTAGTATTGTTCTATATGACCCCACTTGGGGTCATAACTCTTAGTTTAAGATGTCCTGATATAGAAGATGCTAGTTATTGTTCAGTCAAGCATTCGAATGAACAGATTTTTATTTGAGAGTCCAGTTTCGATATATCGAACTTTATTATTTTGGGAATCTTCTGGCCTTCTTCTAATGTAACCAAATATATGACGGTTACGGAAATGTTCGCTAGGAATTTCTCGTGGAGTCGAATGGAATTACGACGAAATCTTATCCTAAGCCTTCTTTAATGGGCTGTCAAAGTTTCTTCAATCCCTATATTGTTTTACATGTCACGGCCCTTAGTTTAAGAAGTCCTGTTATAGAAGATGCCAGTTATCGTTCAGTCAAGCAATCGAATAAACGAAATCTTATTTGTGAGTGCAATTTTGGAACTATCGAGCTTTACAATTTTCGGAATCTTCCGACCCTCCTCTAACGTAACCAAATATGAGGTGGACAGGGAAATTTCACTAGAAATTTCTCATGGGGTCAAGAGGAATCCGGCGAAATCGAATCCTGAGCCTCCTTGACAAGGCTCTCGAAGTTTTTTTCTGTTTAGCAGATATGACGGAATCTTATTTGTGAGCTTAGTTTTGGTAATAGCGAGCTTTACTATTTTGGGAATCCTCTGACCCTCTTCTATTGTAACTAAATACATGGTGGTCAGGGAATGTTTACTTGAAATTTCTCATGGGGTCAAGTGGAACCCCGACGAAACTGAATCCTGAGCCTTCTTGCACCCTTTCAGTCCCACTGCTATTCCCTTTCCTCTGGAATCAGTTCGCTGACACAGAGTCAACGACCAAGAAGATGATCCGATAGCCGATCAACTCAGCCAACGAACACAACGACCTAAGAGGAAGGGAAACAAGACAACCCTATTTCTTCTGCTGCAGAAAGAAGAAGAAAAAAACAGCAAAAACTTTCTTTTCCGCCGACTCGAGAGGTCGGTGCCCCAGAAACACACTCCGTTAGACGCCACTTGTTGGCTGACCCATAACCCGATGATGGCTCCCTTTTTCAAGCCTTTCTTCCTTCTCTCGCTCGCACTGTTTCTTTCGTTCCGTTCTTTCACTTGGTTCGGTTTCAGCTGGAGGAATGAAATCAGACTGAAAATTTTTTAATGAAATGAAACCCATTTGCATTTTTTGATTGACGTAAATTCAAAATACTGTCAGTCGAAAGTTTTAGTAGGGCAATCGGTCGGACATTGTTGAAAAGGATACCGAGTCATATCGTGCAAGCAGGACAGAAATGAGTTTTTTCAGTTCTGAATAAAGGCAGAGAATTTTCTAGAAAAAATTGTAGTTTAAGTTGAAAGAGTATTACTGGGAATTTTGGAATTTATCACATTAAAAACCTTCTCGCCTTTATGTGTGATATTTTTTTTTCTTCTTTAAAGCTGTTCTCGAATAAGACTTTATATGTGATAATTCTCTTTCTTCTTTAAATCTCTTCCCGAAGAATGGTTTTTAAAAAGCATCAGAAATTAAGAAGGCTTCTTAGCGACCAAGGATAGTACTTCTCGTTTTGCTTTGTCACTTTGATTGGTTTCAGCTGGAGGAATGAAATCAGACTGAAAATTTTTTAATGAAATGAAACCTATTTGCATTTTTTGAATGACGTGAATTCAAAATACTGCCAGTCGAAAGTTTTAGTAGGGCAATCGGTCTGGCATTGTTGAAAAGGATACCGAAGTATACTGTGCAAGCAGAACAGATTTTCTGAATAAAGGCAGAGAATTTTCTAGAAAAAAAATTATGGATTAAGTTGGAAGATTATTGCTGGGAAAATTCTCTGAATTTACCACATTTAAAACCTTTTCGAAATTGCTTTTATGTGTGATAATTCTTTAACTTCTTTAAAGCTGTTCTCGAAGAAGACATTATTTGTGATAATTCTCACTCTTCTTTAAACCTCTTTTCGAAGAAGGTTTTAAAAGAAACAGCTTTGTGAAGAAGGCTTCTCAGTGAGAAACGCTTCAAAGAGTTTTAAGAAGGCTTTTTCAGTGACAAGGGTTTCTTTCCTTTGGTTCTTTCACTTCGTTTAGTTTCAACAGGAGAAATGAAATCAGCCTGACATTTTTTTAATGAAATGTAACCTATTAGCATTTTTGATTGGCGTCAGTTCAAAATACTGGCAGTGGAAAGTTTTTGTAGCACAATCAAGCGAACATTGTTGAAAAGTATACCTTGCAAGCAGGACCGAAATCTGCTTTGAATAGGGTTGCCATACGTCCCGTATATACGGGACTGTCACCGTATTTCCCTACTCAGTCCCGTATTATTATTTGTCCCGTTTTCTCCCTAAATTCTGCGTCATTGTAATTTTAAAATGACTTGCGCCCAATTTTATAATTATGTGAAAGAAGAAAATGACATAATTAAGAAAGTAAAATCAACTTTAAAATATGACTGGGCTAAAAAGGATCAGCCTCGCGCCTTTTTTATTATTCTACGTGCTCATTTTATTACATAGCTAAAACTTTATTAATTGTTTTTATCAGAGTAAAATAAACCATTACTTACTCACTTTTTTCTTGTTTAATTTATTTAGCACTTAAACGTCCGTATCAATGCTTGGTAATTTTGGCAACCCTAGCTTTGAATAAAGGTAGAAAATTTTCTATAAAAAAATTGTGGATTAAGGTGGAAGATTATTGCTTGGAAGTTTCTTGAAATTTATCATATTTAACCCTCCCATAGACGCAATATCCAATAGATTTGCATGGAATCTGCATCTACACGGCTGCTTTTTAATGCATTACAATTTAAATTTGTTTTACAAAATACTTATTAGTACTATTCATTATAGTTATAAAAGAAAATTTATCAAAACCGGACGAGCATGTCATAGAATAGATTTTATATTCGCTAGACGCGTTGAGATAATTTAAAGATGAAAATGATATCGACTGACGCAGAGTTAAGTTGGAAGATTATTGCTGGGAAGTTTCTTGAAATTCTTCACCTTTAAACACTTCTCGAAGATGCTTTTATCCAAGATCATCCTTTTTCTTCTTTAAGCCTCTTCTCGAAGAAAGCATGAAAAGAAACACCTCCAGAAATGAAGAAATCTTCTGAGCGAAAAACTCATCAAAGAACTTTAAGAAGGCTTTCTTTGTCAGAAGGGTAGTAAACAGACTACTGAAGTGTGACTTAAATCAGAGCCTCTTAAACTATAGACTTTGAAATATTTGGTACATACATATATTAAATCCTTTAACACAACAAGAAAATGCAATTAATAAAGATTTAGAATTAACCACTAATATTAACTGGAACATTTCTTTAAATTAAATTTGCCGCTATTTATGATGAGTTTATCCTTCTTAATTTCCTATATATACTATATTGTAAGCAGAAAATACACCTGTTGCGGAATACGCGTAAGGGATCTAGATATGTTGCCAAATTTTTATTTTGCTGCATTATTTTCTGTGATGTGCAATACAAGATTTTATGTTCTGTAAATAAGGCTTCACAAGAAAGAATAATCTTATTATAATCTTTATCATCCTAGTATTTCCTCGGGAAGTAAATACCAATATAACGTGGGTGTTTAAGTAGGGACATTCGATACTTGGTTTCTTGCTCAACCTGCAACAATGTAAGAAGGGTCTCTTGTTAATAACGGTCGCACCATCCTTTGAGGATGGGCGACTTGTATAGAATGCTCAGTATTAGGGTGAATTTCATAGGGGTAATGGGGAGAAAGCCTAAACTTTTAATGTGTGGTGGATAGCCTTTATAATAGTAAAGTTGAGCACCAGTGGCAAAGCAAGGATAAGTGACCCATGGCCTATCATTATGTTTGGCTTTAAAAAAGAGAAATACGCGCTTTCACATTTTGTCCCCCTGATTCCTAAGAACCTTGGAGCTCAGGGACCTCAGAATTCTGGAACGCCTGAGTTTCATAAGTTCCAGTGAGAAGAAGAGTTCCTGAGTTCCAATCTGGAAATTCCCTACCTGCCTCAAAACCCGTAATAACAGCTTCTGTGCTTAATGGATTGACATACAAAACAGAACTCTGCTTAGATGATGGGTATTAGGGGGATATATTACAAGGAAACGGGTTCTGCTGAGATGATAGTTCTAAGAAAATCTCCCAGTCTCCAAAACTCATCTGGGTGAGCCACTCTAATGAACCAAGTACGCAGCTCGGGTATTCAATCAACCACACTTAACGAAGGTGGTAGAAATTTCGCAGTGATATTTGGGTGCTTCAGGCGCCTGCTGTATTTTGCTGATAAGAACGTTTGGGGCTTTTCACTGTTGAAAGAGCTATATCCCCTCTTGCTCTCCCGTCCCTAAGCCACTACTGAAGAGAATAACCAATAAGAAAATAAATAATAAGATAATAAATAATAATAATAAGATAATAATAATAAGAAGAAGATAATAATAAGAAGAAGATTATAAATAATAATAAGAAGATAATAATAATAATAAGAAGAAGATAATAATAAGATAATGAATAATAAGAAGAAGATAATAATAAGATAATAAATAATAAGAAGATAATAATAAGATAATGAATAATAAGAAGAAGATAATAATAAGATAATAAATAATAATAATAAACTAATAAGAGAATCAAACCAATTTAGAAGTCAGTGGCGTAACGAAACGGGGAGCACAAGTGGGTTTCAGATGTCCCGAGCACCAATCTTGGTAGATCCGCGAAGCCAAAATGGGGGCACTTTTATTTTATTTTATTTTATGAAGCCAAATATGAAGGGGTGGGCGAAAAGAGATTATCTGCCCTTGCTGCCATTTTCCCTTGCTATGCCACTAATCAGTATTTATCGTTTGGATTACCAAGATTTCCAATTTGGGACAGTGAGAGAAACTTCTGATTAAACGGAAAATTCAAATTGGATTATTTGTATTTATTTAATATGTTGTATTTGGCATGGTTTGTTTGTATTTTAATGGCGTAAGAGCGATGTGCTGACTTAATTTGTTGGAAGTGAAAGATTTTGCTCTTGTCGAAAAAAGCAGACAAAATTCAATCTTTATATTTACTATATAATCCTTAAGATTTTAACAGAATTTAACCCTTAAATGCCCAGTGTTGCCTTTAAGCAACATACACAATTTTGTCTTCTAGAATATTGAGAATAAGACTGAAGCTCTAACGCCTGTTGTTATCAATAGGATACATATTGAAATTTTTATTAAAGCAATTTACAACATATAGATGGCAGCCTGAGTGCCGATAAAAAAATATAAATAAATTGATGTTTTTCACATGAGGCTGCATCTATTTAGTTTTGTTTGTTCGCTTGAGAATACCCTATTTTATTCAACAATATTGAAGGAAATTTCTTATACGCATTATTATTTATTAAAATTCATCTGTGTTTGACATTATGGAATTTTATCAAGAAAGTTTTTTTCAGAAATAAAGCTCAGTGTTTTCAGTTTATCACAAACTGCATTTTTAGCCATAAACCATACTTAAAACAAAATAGGGTTTTTATAAGTATTTCTCCAATGTTTTATTCAAAAAATGAAAGTCAAAAAACATTTTAAAATCAATTTTTTAAAAATTGGGCTTTTAAGGGTTAAATTGTATTATCAGTTTCTAGTATATGTCCTTGAATGCAGAATTACCGAATCAACATTGTGTTGGAACTCCCAAAAAAGGAAACGTACTGAATCAAGCTGAAACAAATCACTAAATAATTCATGCTTCATTAGAAATTCAAAAATTCCTCCGAATGCTGCATCAAGTTGAAGACCGAACTAGGTGAAAGAAAGTAGGCGTAGAAAGAAAGTGATCGAATCACTGGTTTTTAGAAAGAACTGCTGTTTTCCCAAAAAAGAAAGAATGCTAATCGATTCAATGCGACTTAGTTTCATTTTCGTGAACAGAGACGAAGCTTTCCTGTCGCATCACCTCTCGAGACATGGCATTATTGCTTTTTAATAGGATAAACACTGACGTAGTTGTTAGTGGAGGTGTGTCTCTGTATTTTAAGTGCGAAACTCTCATTAACTGTGTGTAAAGACGTAAAAGGAAAAGTTTGTGTTGAAACAAGGGATAAACTCGTTAATAAATGCATTTCCTTGTGTGAGTAAAAGAATAATCGAAAAGTTAAATCCTTCGCATATTATACTTAAGGTGAATGCCGAAAAATTCCTGTCCCAGTGTTTCAGCAAATATTAAAATGTGGTGAATTACATCTTGCTGAAGTCGATCACTCCTTTTATAGAAATATATATATATATAAGATCAGGCTTTACTGAGGTGAAATGTAGTCCATTTTGGTCATGGAATAGACAATATTTGGCTTTATCTTCTTTTATTCAGGCATTGAGGATATTACGTTATTTTTTCATAGGTAAAGGATTCAATTTTTACGTAGCTCCATGACCAGTATTCAGAAGGTTACGCCTGAGCGGCGCGTTGTTGTTGAAAGCTTACATGCTGGCGTGAAAAGAGGCAGATATGAATGCGCAGAACGCTTAAGTACCCAGAAGAGGGAATTTCCCCTTTAGAAACTCGTGACTTGAAAAGAAAGTTGTAGTGCGTTTATTATGATGAAGTAGAAGTAACTAAAATGAGGTGTTGTTAAAAGTGATTTAAGAATTAAAGAAGTTAAAAAATTAAAATATCACATATATATATATATATATATATATATGACAGAGCGAAATGATATGAAAATCCTTTATAATCTTTTATCCAAAAATATGACTATCCTTTCTTTACGTTTTGTTTCTTTTTTTCTTGCTTTAAAATTACCCAACAATTACGATATTTTCTATACTTCATATACGCGAGGGTATATAAAAAGGGATTGTTTTCGAAAAATGTTTCCAGAACTTATGAAGAATCATTTTAATTAGGGAAATAGAAACGGGAAACTTTCCTTTAAATCAGAAAGTATTGCCTGTATTAAACCAGTTCTTCATTTTATCTTGACAGATAAACTGATTCGATTAGCCAATTTAATCAATTGATTGTAAATAAAGTATGTGAAATATATAATGATCGATATTCTTTTATATTTACCCTATTGCAGAATATGACTAAACAAACAACTGAGGGATTTCATCAAAATTTCACCTACAGTTATTCAACAGATGAGATCGTTTTCCTTAATTTAGATTTTGCAAATCATGCCGGGTTTTCCTGCAAACCTTCCTTGTTTTGGTAACAGCTTCTAACGCAAGACACAAGAATATCTTCTTGGGGATTCTGCTGCCAATAATTTTTAAAAATCCTTCAAGCTTTCTTTAGTAACTGTTATTTATTTTTTCGACGTAACTTACGTCCCTCCATAGTGGTCTAATGGCGTGTCGGGAAAAGAAAAAATTATGACGCTTTTCGCGCTAAAGTTAAACGCTTATAGCTACGCAACCAAATAACATATAGAGTTGGTTTTAGTTTCATTTAACAGAGAAAAGTGGACATTGAAGATTTCAAAAAGAATTTTAGAATTTGGGATTACGGTTTAGTCACAGTTGAGTTGCAAAGTTGGTGAAAATCACGAAGAATTTTGATGACGTCACGGCGACCGATGCGCGCGCACGCAGTGACCAACCTAGCTTCCCGCTCTTTCTCATACCTAACTGTCTGGCGGCCTCGGTCACTTGCAGCAGTCGGTTGTGAGCGGTATATTAACATGGATTTTCCAAATTTTGTTTCGAAAACCCAACCAAAATCACGAATCAGTCACATAAACTGAGAGTTACAAAGAGCTACTCCAGTCACATAATCTCAGAGTCATATAGAGCTACTTCAGTCACATAGAGCCACTTTAGTCACATAAAGTCACAGTTGAGTAAGGTAAGTAAGTCTACGCCCCTCAATCCCAGCGGCCGTTTCGCAGAGACAACCTCCCGTCGATGTTTTTAAACTTAATTGGAAATAGCAAATGTACATGGAATGAATAGAAAGAAAAATCGACTGAGTCATTTTTTATGACTAAATAGAATTTTATTTCTATTTCTATTTGAAATGACTTTGTAGAATTAAGTCAGTGCATTAAAGATTAAAAAGTGACATTTTATTTAAAGAATATGCTATATGAATTACAAACTAAAGAAAAGCTTCTCGATAGTTAGAGAAAGATCCTATCCCTTCCCCTCTATTCTCATAGGTGACTGATTAAATCAGTGGTGGCTCTCGTCCCACTTGATCTTTCATATCTAACCAAGTCCTTGGGGTCTATTCTGTTACCCCCGGTTGGG
>BGPR01004329.1:98877-114678 GCA_013235015.1 Araneus ventricosus | reverse complement strand
ACTATTAGAAAAACAAGATAATGCTACGTTATATTAGCTGCTACATGCTTGTAGATAAGAATATATTTCTGATATCAAATGTTTTAAATTTACACAATAACAACGAAAATAATTTCATATGAAAATTCAGTTTGAAGAATACATTTATTTCTTTTAAAAATCTAAAAGTTTTAGTACGAAACATACGAAATTAATAAAATTAATATAAAATTAAAAACACTGTAATTATTAAATTGATTATTAGTCGTTTAATGATAGTTTTAATATAATGTTAATTGTAGCTACACGTTTTCATACTAAATTTAATTTTGATGAAAGATTAGAATTCTCTTGTAAAACATTTGTACTATTAAAAAGGTAAACATAATTTTGCATCTTTTATATCGAGAAGAACATGCAGTTAATTATAAAAAATTATATACTGTAGGATACGATTTACATTGATATTGTGCCTTAATGCCACATTCCTATGTATATGTTAAGGTTAATGGAATAATCGGTTATTATGAATAATTAACCGGTTAATGTGATAAATTATTTATCACTTTAACCGGTGATTATTTATAATTACCGGTAAATATGATAAATCGATTTATCACATTAATCGGTTATTATTCATAATAAGCGATAATCACATTAATCGTAACATATAAAAGTAAATACTATCTTGATGAGGAATTTTAAACAAGTAATTAAGATTTTTAAACAGTACTAATAAAGACATTCTTTGCGAAACCAACATCGATGAATTTCCGTAAAAAACACCCGGCTCTAGACAAGTTTTTCTCAAAGGAATCAGTATTGTCTATAAAAAAAGGCCAAATTTTAGTGCTTGCCTAACAAGAAGAAATTAAATGGGAGTTGAACAGTAAACTTATTTCTGAGTTAATCTTTAGAACATTTTTTAAAATATTTACTTTGGAGCTCATCTATTTTTGGATTCTGTAAAATTTTCAAGGTATATATCTTTCTTCGAAATGTTATACATAAAAATTGTCTATCTGATACCACATATTTCTCCTTTAAGTTAAATTAATTTTTTGAAGAGAAAACAAAATTTAACTAGAAGAATTTAAAGTTATCTTAAAATAATTTTTTTTGAAAATAAGTGCAATGAATTTACAATTTAGTTTAAATAAAATTTAATCTAGCTTAAGATTAGTTTAAGTTGAACTTTAAATATAAAGATAATTTAGACGAGTTTACCATAAAATTTCAACTAGCAGCAACCCAACAGTGATGTATAAAATACCAAATAATAAGTAGCACTTAGTACAATAATTTTAATCATAAGCAATACATTTTTTTATCCATAACCATACTAACTCGCAGTTCCTAACATGGACAGGTCCTATAAATATTAAGTATAGAACTCCACGAGACTCTGCTCGCCAATTTGTCTCATTGAAGGCGGTCACTATAGAAACAGGTTATCATAGGAGGAATCCATTTCGAGTAGATAGAATTTCACTAATGATGAACTCTTTTTACCGCGCTCTTTAAACTCGCGTCAAGAATAAAATAAAACCCTGACTTCCGTCGGACTCCTCCTATTCGAAATGGATCTTCCCTAACATAACCAGTTGCTATAGCGACCGCCGTCAACGAGACAACTTGGCGAGCAGAGTTCTCGCGACGGGCAGACAGTAGAGTGTACCATACGAAAAAAACAAAGACAAACAACATGTACAAAGAAGCACAATCACTTCTAAAAATTAATAAAATCTAGTAGGTGAAGAGGAAAAATTTATTGACTCATCTGATTTTTTAAAAATTTACCCACATACATAGACTAAAACAATTTATGAAAATAGCAGTCTATTAATAATGATTTATTTATAGAAGTGTCTAGGATAAAAAATATTTAACTAAAATTTCGATCATAAGCAACGTGTTTTGATTAACTTCCAAACCAACTGGTAATAAAAAACTAAATGCTAATTATAGCACTAGAACAAACCACACGAAAAAGGATATATTGCGAGCATGATCACCTACTTGAAACGATAAAATCTGTTAGGTGCGGAAGGCAAGTCGATTTGTGTTATGTTTAAAAAAACAAGATAAGTAAAATTCATTGTGAATGTATATACTGAAACTATTTAGAAAAACGACATTCTGCAAACAATGATTTATCGATTATGCTCATTTATAAAAGTTCTAATGATGAATAAATTTTCCACAAACTTTGATCATATACGATATGTTTTTATTCACGACGAAACCAACTCGCAGTTCCCCATATCTTGCAATCCTATAAAATCTGGTGGGTGCAAAAGGAAGACTATATACTTATGTTATTTTTAACAGCTTAAATTTAAAGCCCGAGAATACTCGTGCATCAGATTATCGCATTTTCAGTCTTAATAGTAAAATTTAATCATTTATTAGCTTTATAATTTTACACAAAAAATACGTAGAATCTCTAAACATCTCAAGTATTATATGCCTCCTGAGATGAATGAAAACAACAGTAAAACAGAAAGGACCATCTTATTAGATAGCAAAGAAAATGAAACAGTTAAGGGGTTCAAAAAGCAAGATTAGTGAAATTCATTGTATATACTAAAACAATTTAGAAAAACAGAAGAATTAACAATGATATCGATTTTGCTTATTCATGAAAGTCCAAATGGTAAATAAATTTTACACACATTTCGATCATAACCAATCTGTTTTTATTCACGACGAAACCAACTAGCAGTTCCCCATATCTTGCAATCCTATAAAATCTGGTGGGTGCGAAAGGAAGACTACATACTTATGTTATTTTTAACCGCTTAAATTTAAAGCCCGAGAATACTCGTGCATCAGATTATCGCATTTTCAGTCTTAATAGTAAAATTTAATCACTGATTAGCTTTATAATTTGACACAAAATTACGTAGAATCTATAAACATCTTAAGTATTATATGTCTTCTGAGATGAAAGAAAACAGCAGCCCCTTTCCAAAACAAAAGGGATCATCTTATTAGATAGCAAAGAAAATGAAACAGTTGAGGGGTTAAAAAAGCAAGATTAGTGAAATTCATTGTATAGACTAAAACAATTTCGAAAAACAGAAGAAATAACAATGATATCGATTTTGCTTATTCATAAAAGTCCAAATGGTAAATAAATTTTACACAAATTTCGATCATAACCAATCTGTTTTTATTCACAGAAACCAGCTAGCAGTTCCCCATATCTTGCAATCTATAAAATCTGGTGGTACGAAAAGAGACTACATACTTACTTATTTTTTAACCGCTTAAATTTAAAGCCCGAGAATACTCGTGCATCAAATTATCGCATTTTCAGTCTTAATGGTAAAATTTAATCATTGATTGGCTTCGTAATTTTACACAAAAAATACGTAGAATCTCTAAACATCTCAAGTATTATATGCCTCCTGAGATGAATGAAAACAACAGTAAAACAGAAAGGACCATCTTATTAGATAGCAAAATAGAAACAGTTAAAGGGTTCAAAAAGCAAGATTAGTGAAATTCATTGTATATACTAAAACAATTTAGAAAAACATAAGAATTAACAATGGTAACGATTTTGCTTATTCATAAAAGTCTAAATGGTAAATAAATTTTACACAAATTTCGATCATAACCAATCTGTTTTTATTCACGACCACATCAACTCGCAGTTCCCACCATCGACTGATCCCATAAATACTGAGTACGGTACTAGAGTAAACCACACGATAAAGAAGTATAGCAAGCACCGACGTTTACTGGGCCATCCTTAAAAGCGTGATTTCATTTTGGCGCCGATGTGTGTGTTTTAGCCACGTTATTACACCCCATGAGACAGTCCACATGTCAGCAGTATGTTTCATTTAGGGGCAGACAGGCATTAAAGTACCGCACGCGCGACTGTCCCCGAGCAAAATACGGGGACCGGAAATGAAAAGCTCTTCATCAGACTCAAAGCCAAAAGCGACGGTTTTTATACGTTCCTTTCAACATCAGTTACTCAGTGCTTTGCGTTGGTGGCACAAGTTCTGGGGGAGGGTTTGGAGAAGTATTTGACACCAAAAGAAGGGAATTTCATTTCCAGTAGAATTCTGTAAACACCGCGAAATTAATAATATGTAATGAGCAGCAAAACCGCTTATCAGAGGAATTAGATTCGCAGCTACACTGTAACAACTCCCAAGCAAATTAAATATTATACTTTCTAACACTTGTTTGCGCCCGATTTCTACACTTAACACTTAATTGCTTTCTAAAAGGAAGAAAATGTGTATTCGGGTGTTCTGTTTAACTTTCTAACAATTATTAACTTCACATCATCCTGATGTGAACTTTTTGGAGTTATTATAACAGCTGAAGTGCGTTACATAATAATGATCAAAAGACGTTTAAATCGTTTAACATAGTATTTATTAGATTTATTGAGAATTATACAAGGTTCCGACTGAAATAAGGGAAACCCCTCTTACATTCAGAAGGACGGCAGCTATAGTCATGAAAGTAGTGTCTAGGTATAGTAAATTGGCTACGCGCTAAGCGATGAGCCCACTTACAGCGCCAGACTCAGGAATTAGCGTTCCTATCTCGAAAACGGTACAAAACAGAGGGAAAATGTCAATTACAAAGTTGTAGAGCGTTATCGATTTAGTACAAAAAGACACCTTGTGCACATTAATAAAAAGAGCAGAACGCTTAAAATGCACATTTGTTTGCTCACATTTTTTGAAATTGTGAGGTCACAAGACATCGACAAAAGGAGAAAATGTTCTTTTGCGGGCAAAAATAACTCCATTATACTTTTCCCTGTGGCAATGACTCAAACAGCAGGTATATGGACCTTTCCGCCAATATTGCAAGACTTTCGATGACATATTACTGTTGCTCGAGCCAGTGCACCAACTACATGCTAAAACGTGTGTAAAAGTGAAATTCAAACAAGGGCTCAGATCTGTATTGTAGATGACGTAGAGGACTTTGAACACCAAAAATAAAAATATCTTGTGATAATTAATTGTTTTTTTCTCTTTGAAACCCGTTTGGAGACGTCACACTTTCGGAAATCGAGAACAAACAAATGTGCATTTTAAGCGATCTGTTCTTCGTATTAATGTGAACAATGTGTCTTTTTGTTCTAAATCGATAACGCCCTACTAAATTTGTAATTTTTTGAGAAAAAAAAATTAAGAACAAACAGTTGTAGTGATTTTAAATAAAATCAAGAATTCTGGCTTAGCTCGGGGGGGGGGGGGGTTGGGCCCCCAGACCCCCCCTGGATTCGCCACTGATCATAAATCATAGATCACTTAAAATCATAGATCTGCGTCAAATTTTGAATCAAATGGTTGACTGTCTGTCGGTTCATCTATTCGTGAGATGTGAAAGCGATAACTTAAGTAAACAACAAGTTAGATGATAAATTTTAGGAAATGTTTTTTCCCACCAAAACTGAAGATTTCTATCGAATTTCCAGTTAAATCCGTCGAATTGTGGATTCTCTTTGTTTTCCTGTCCTTATGAACACGATAACTCAACAAGCAAGCCAACTGAAAATTCGAATGTTGTCTTATAGTGTGGTCTGTGGTCTCCATAATTGTAAATCAATGTCAAAGTTTGGATTCAGTCGGTTAGGGGATAGGTAACAGGAATATATACTCGTATTTTATCACGATATGGTTAAGTTAAACACAAAAAAGCTATATTGTATTGAGTACTATTAGACACACCAAAAGAAGCGTACACCGTGAAATTAATAATAGACATGAGCAAAAAAACCCGATATATCAGATAAATTAAATTCGCAGCTACTATGTAAAAGTTCCAAGTAAATTAAGTGTTATATTTTCTGACACTTCTTTTCGCCCAATTTCTAGACTAAATATTGAATTGCTTTTCAAAAAGAAGAAAACGTGTCTCTCGGGTTTGATATGTTACTTTCTAACACGTATTTAACTGTAAATCAATGCCATGTAATACCACGTGATCGCTTCTGGGTTATTAAGTATAATTGTATTAGTTGAAATGTACCGTGAATTGCTAAATGAATTCTGTCAAATAAACGATTAAATTGTTAAACACCGTGTAAGGGTAACTGACCACTGCATAATTGGTAGCTGAAATGAGACTGCATCATAAAACTGCAACAGTAACAAAGTTTGAATGTTTATAGAAGTTTTAAAGCAAAATAAGCACTTAGGAACAATTCACAGAGAAAACTCATCAGATTTTTTATGGGTTAGGAATTTTTTCGAACACAAAGACTACTGGTAGGCATTATATAAAACATTAGTGAGTTGCTAACTGAAATGAGGCGTTAGCATCAAATAATAAGTGAAAATATAAAACCTGAACATTGACGCTGAAAAGCAAGAGTTTCTTGGAAAAATCACTCAAGAGTTTTTGAGTGTCTCGAATTTTCTTAAAAAAACGGTGAATAAGCAGTGTGTATGAAATGAGAAAACAGCATCAAATAAAAAGAGAAATGTTTTTCTTCAGAAATTTAAACTTTGAGCTGAAAAATAGAAGCGTTTTCATGCGTTGCGAATTTTCTTTCAAAAACGGTTAATACGTATCGCATGTTGGAATTAGTTTTTAATTCTATTTTTTATTAATTAGCAATTTGCAGCTGTTTATGTTTTGATATTTTTATTTGCTAAATATTTTTAGAAGATTGATATGAAAAATTTATTAAGTATTTTACTTATTATAAGTTATCGTTAACTATAACTTCAAGCCAGTATTTATACATTTCACAGGCTTCATTTCAAGATCAGTAATTCACTCATTTACGTTGTTGAAACAAGTGGGGGGGGGGGGGATATTTTACGCCAAAAGAAACGATGTTCAATTCTGGTTGAATTCTGTAAACACCGAAAATTAATAATTTGCAATGAGCAGCGAAACTCTTATGATGAACAGAGTATCATTAAATTAAATATTTAAATTTCTGACACTTTTCTCTTTTTCCGCACTTAATATTTTTCATCGCTTATCAATAGGAAGAAAACGTGTCTTGGTTCTGTTTAGCACGTATTTATCAGTAAATCAATGCCATATAGCACAGTTTCTACAATATTATATCTAATTATAATTGTTTAAATTCATCCTGAATGATTAAATGACATCTGTCAAGTAAATGATTAAGTTACTAAACTATTAAGTCTATTAATTTAATTAGCACTATGTAATCGGTAAGCGAAATGAGTCCACGGCATCAAAGTATAACTAACAAATTTCGAATTTTTGAGACAATATACCAAAGGTTTTGCTAATAGAATCCGTTTATTTTATACGTGTTATGAATTTCTAAAGTTACAAACGGTTATTCGAAAATTCAAAGTAGAATAGCTTTCACTTTGATCTTAAAATTTTTAATTTGCATACTTTTAAAAACAGTTCCACTCATTTAAATCTGTTTTCCAATAGTTTAAATATTTCTTCTCCTTTTTTCTCATAGTTTTTTTTTCTTTTTAAAGATCCCCTAGTTCCCCCCCCCGCATTCCCATTCACATCCATTCCAAACTGATGAGGAGCGATCTCCTCTCCAGGAAAGGGGATGTAACGTGACATAGCAGTAGTAAGTTTGTTGAAAAGATTGACATGAAATACTGCGCTACGTACTTCAGTTATCAAACATAAGTCTATACTTATAAAAGGCAATGTTTGTGTGCGAGTGTGTGTTTGTCTGCGATGTCCAGACGAATCTATCGCACTTACAGCTATGGAATTTGGCACACAGGTAGTCGTAATGGTGACTGAATGCACCTCGAAGCCGAAATTTTAAAATTTAATCTAGAAAATTTTTTATTTAATGTTTTATGTTGTTTTAGTTGATTTTTCGCACTAATTTCTCAATAGAATGGTTTAGAATAATTGTACGACAAAAATAGATACACCATCGGAAAGAGCACGCGATTTCCGTTCTAATGAAGTTAGTTTTGAATTTCTAACGTAATTTACTGAATTTTGAGAATTTTTTAAAAAATAGGCAGTTTCGGCATCGAGATGTAATTTTTGTGTTTAAATTTGCTGCATCCGACTTTCTAATAACACTATTATTTTCAATTTTTTTCTGCTTATAACTAGAACGGTTCTCTCTGATTTAAAACAAGAACGGTTAAAATATCTTTTCCCGTTTTTTTTAAATTAAATTATTCCTGGGCAGATGAAAGTTATTTTTGTCGAGTGAAATTTCTTCAGCGACAGCCTTCCGGAACGCAGCTTTCAATTTGATTGGATGAAGGGTCAGGTGACGTCATAACATTCGGAGCTTTTTGTCATGTTCTAAGAATTTTTTTTCATTTTGTTGAAGTCCTGATTCCACGGGCAACAATTTTTTTATATTGTTTTGGATTAATGTACTCTGTACTGTTTTTCTACATGTTATTATCGCGGAAAAAATAAGCGGGAAAATCTATAATGTGTATCTTTTGCTTTGATTTTGTTTTGAAAACTTTTTCGTGTCATTGTGGGCGATTTTGTTTTGTTGAAGTCCTGATTCCACGGGCATCGCCGTGCGCGTACTGCTAGTATTAAATATAACTAATGATTATAAACAGCAAATGTCAGATATGAATGTTATTTTGCATTTACATTTCCGTGTTGCTCAGTTCTTTAGAAAAAAAAGCTTTATGAATCAATCATATTTCTATCAAAACTACAGAAATCTTTGTTGAGAACAGATAATTGAGATAGAATTTTGAAAAACTAGGATCAAGTAGAAAAAACAAACTCCAATGTTGTCAGAAGGAAGCTATTTTTAAAGAACCAATTCAAATGAATGAACACAAAAAAATATTTCAAAGAATAGGCTATTCTGAGAATGAAACCAATTTTAATGAATTTGTACAGTGAAACTAGAATTTATTTGTAAGAAAATAAATGAACTTGAGAAAATTTAAATCATTTATAAGTAGGGATTTAATTGATATTGCTGGGCGTCATTATCTAAAAAAAAATCAAAAATAAAAAAGTGTAAGAGGAAGTTTTTAAATTTGTAAGTTAATATGTCATTATGCTAAAATCTTAATGAAAGTTTACGATGCCATTGTATAAAGAACAATAGAATGAGGAGGAAAAAGAATAATCAGAAAATTGCCACTTACAGTAAAATGCCAAATATGTTGAATAGTTCAAGCTGAATGGCCAGGGTGTTTGTATTATTTTCTATTCTTGTCTCACGACTAAGTCATTTTTTTGGTTTTGGTATATATTAGCATGAAACTAATTGATTTAACAGAGAAAGTAATACAAATTATTATACTAATTAGAGCGTTACAAATAATTTATATTGCAATAACATACACTCTCGCAGAATATATTGCTGCCTTAGAATTACTGACAGTTGACGTTATATAAAATATTAGTTGGCACAAAACAATATAATTTGGAACTTCTATCATTAAATCCAATAGACAAACTAAGGTAGGTAAATCGAAAAATATTGTTAAGTTTCACATTTTCAGGCATCTAAGTATCACACTACATTGTAGTGAAATTTTAATCTTTTAATGGAGCACAAAGAGCTTTTAAAATGCTTTGCATTCAAAATATTGAGGAAGTTATATTGCATTAAACAGAGAAAGACTAAATAAAAAATTATGTCAAACATCTCTTAAAATGCGACGATCTTTTCATAATATTATTCTAAGCTATATTTATCTTCAAGGATTAATAGAATGCAAACAGATTTATAAATATATTTAATTAAATTACATCATATAATAGCTAGAATAAAAAGCAGCAATTTCGATAAAAATTCTATCCTTGCATATTTTCATGTGTTTCCAATTAAATATATATATTTTTATCCCCAAATTTTTTCTTTAAATAAAATTTAAAAACGCTCCAGACATATCCAAATGTCTCCTTTCTCATTGTATATAAATCTCTCTATTTCAAAATAGTATTCTATTCACCATTTAAATTTAAAATAGAAAAAACATTTTAAGGTGTTGGATTTCATAGGTCAAACGACTCCACAGAGAAAAGCAGCTGTCAGAGAATCATAAAAAGTATCCCCATTGAATCTTGCCTACATAATTAATTGGTGTATGTTCACCCAGAGAAGAATGCCTCCAAATTCCAAATAAACGAAACCAGTATTATCCTGCTTCAATAATTTAACACAAAATTATGTATGTATAGGAAATTAAAAAATTTAATTTTCAGTATAAAATAAACCTCTATACTGCTCTCGTTTTTCGCTTAAAAGAAATCCCTGAATTAAGGTGTTGGATTCATAGGTCAAACGACAGAAAAGCAGCTGTCAAAGAATCATATCAAAGTTTCCCCATTTAATCTTGCTTATATAATTAATTGGTGTATCTCACCCCGAGAAGAATGTCACCAAATTCGAAATAAACGAAACCAGTATTATCTTGCTTCAATAATTTAACACAAAATTATGTATGTATAGGAAATTAAAAAATTTAATTTTCAGTATAAAATAAACCTGTATACTGCTCTCGCTTTTCGCTTAAAAGAAATCCCTGAATAGTTGCCTCCGTATTATCTCAAGGTAAAACCGAAAAGTCGGGAAGGGAGATTTTGGTAGTAGAATAGAGTATCAACAAAAATACTGCCCCAATAACAATTGCTATTGTTTACACAGAAAAAACTAAATCAAAGTAGCATAAATAGTTCCACGAAACATCCCTTGGTTACACTAGGTAATTGGTACTCGTGTTATTCTGCTCAAACTCAAATTAGCTTCGTTGCTTAATCTAACGTAAAACGTTTTTACAATGTGGGTGAACAACTTTTAATTTCCAGCTAGCCTCCATTTTCCGCCCTGCTCTTCCATTAAAAAATGATATTCTATTCACAATTTAATGAAATTGGAAACATTTCCGTTTAATGTTGTGGGTTCTTGTATAAAACATCTTCTGTAGGAAAAGTTCCAGTTTGGGAATTATATCAATAAAATCTACATTTCGCCTATACCATGCGGCACTAAAACTCAAATTATCTTAATTGATTAATCTAATGTAAACAGAATTTTTATAAATGTGGAAGTGAAAAACTTTAAATTTAAATTCCAGGAAACGTCTCCATTCTCCGCCCTATCCAGTCTTCTCCATTTAAAAATGGTATTCTATTCATCGTTTCAACGTACAATCGAAACATTTCCGTTTAAGGTGGTGGATTCATGTATCAAACGTCTCTATAGAAAACCCGGAATCATATCAACACAGTCGACATCTCGCCTACACCATTCACTCCGGGCTGGTGTGTGTCAACTCGACACAGTTTTTGTAACCAATCGATATCGGTTTCCTCCAGTATCGCATTGTGTACACGGCGTAGCCCAGCATACACATTAGCGCTAAACGCTCACCGAAGCAAAAGCACATTTGTTCCACCAGCTAGAGACGAATTCAATATGGGGCGGACTTATCGGGCAGGTCTTTTTCGATTTGGGGTTAGTGAAGTCTGAGGTTTGATTTGGCACGGGTGACTGATAATTATATTTAAAGGGGAGTAGAAAAAGGAAAAATTGCCTTTTACCACCCCTCTGGATTTAGGTGGTGCGCCGACTGGCAATCGAATGGGCTTCTGTGATTAACTGGCTTATTAAATGGATGCCCGCTTCGCTAGAGGGAACCAACTCCAAGAGAAGCAAAGCTTCGGAATATAGCTATTTTCGCAAAATATTACAGAACAAATTGTATTGTTATTTTTTTCCCAAAATGAATTATTGCATTACAAATAATCTAATGTGCGATAGACAGCTGCAGCTGGATCGTGTTGAATGGGAAAACACAAACATTTGGGTACAGTTTTCAATATTGAGCCTGAAATCCATTAATTGGTGGTTGGTTCCCTATTGCATATCTGTATCCAAACATATCTCCGCGCGAGTTTTGTTGGGAATATTTATCATATGGAGTCTGTAATTGAGACGGATAAGTATAGAGAGGGTGTTGTTAGTTATTGGTCAGCATCAAATGACTTAAAATCAAATCAATACACAGGTTTGAAAAATAACACGTAAACAGTGTATCAACTAAAAATGAGAGTGGATTGAAAAAAAATGTTTTAGTAAATAATAGATAATTTTTTCTTATTTCAAACTAGAAAATCACCCGCCATGGTATGACGGGTGCAAACTGTCTCTTCATTCGAGAGATTTCCCGTAAATTTGACTTGTTTAAATAGATGTATATGCGAGAGAAATGTTCAACATTGATTGAAAACAAATAAAATAAACATGTTTTATGACAGGAAATATTTTTTATTTAATATTATTTATATATTTCTTTATTCAAAAACCTCTTGGTAAACAACATTCCGTGTGAAGTGTTTTTCGTTGTTTAACAATTTTATTATAATTCAATAACCATGAAATTTTCAGCATGTCAAACGTAAGTCAAAAGTTAAAATTTCAAAGGGATTCTTTTTTGAAATTCTAATCAAAGCAAAGCACTTCTCTGCTTGTCAAACGTTGCCAAAAAATATTATCATATTATATCATCACAATTGCAATAAATAAGCAGATGCATCATGGCGTCATGCGCATGATATACCACTGACGTAATTTACTACTTTCTATTAAAAAACGGAAATTAATATGAAATATATTATTAATATAATTCACAAATTCTCGGGAACTATTCATCATAGCGAGATAAATTTTATATCAATCGACAGAAAATTTTATTTCACTATTTTAGAGCAATTAAATTTGAAATTAGAACAAAAGTTACTCTTTTAAATTTAAAATTACTGAAATTTAGATTCTCTATAATGAATTAATGCTGTTTAACGTCTCGCAGTGCTATGGCACGAGTTTTATTGTTGGTGACGTCAGAGCGTTACCGATAGACAGATCTGGGCTATTATATTAGTTTTTTTTTGTATAGAGGAAATAACTTGTTTTAATGTTTTCAGTTGCGAATTTTGTAAAATCCATAAAATATATCTACACATATTTCTTTTTATTTCTAGATAGTTATGTAAATTTTTACAAAACTTGTTTTTTCTGTTCCAGAAAGTTTTTTCCAAGTTATAGTACAAAAGGAAAAGGAGATATGCATATATTTTACTGTTTCTAAACTAGTTTTGAATTGAATCAGCAGATGCAAAAAGGGAATATATGTCAAATGCTCTATATCCTCTTCTTCATAAGTGCCGATTCAACTGAAGTTTTTTTCATCGTCTACTTTGCATCTGGTCAAACATTTGCATTTGAAAACAGCGAGGTTTTTTTATATACTTGTAGCGGTTACAATTCACTGCCTTCTCCTTTTTATGGTAGGTGGCGCTACTATAGCCATCCGGGTTTTTCCCATGATGCCTCTCTATCTTCTTCTTCTGTGTACTTGTTTTGTGTTGTTGTTCTCTGTCTTACGTCTTGTACCTTTTAATGTACTGTGTCGTGGAACTTAGCCATATAATAAAAATGGTTATTGAAATTGATTTAATTCTTCAACAGCGGCATTCCCCATAAACACGAGTCTCATCCCTCTACATACTGACATTTTCGCCTATTCCGTAATTGCGGATGAAATTGCTTCATACAATGTAGTCATGAATTTCAACTAATAACATTAAAGGAATTCACTAAACTGAGAAACGCTTTTTTCAGAAATGAGCAGTTTTGAGATCTAGGAGGGAGATAAAGGATGCTTTTTCCAAATTACACTTAATTTTGTAATATAAATTTGGATTTAATGGGATATGTATGGTATTTAAAAAAATAAAATACAATAAAACTACTGGAATGTATTTAAAATGTAAATTGACCATGATTAAAAAATTGTACTTCGCCTTCAATTTTTTCTCATTGCTTGCCCGAAAATATGTATTATCGGATATGGATTTTCCAATATGAGTAGACAAATTCAGGTGATATAATCACACAATTTATAAAATATAACCATATAGTTTTATTACCATGAATAGGAGTAATGTGTAATTTCATAGTCAGACACTCACAAACTGAAGTACTATATAAATTATATAGTCACATTTCCATAAATCGATTAGAAAAACCTAAGTCTATGAACTGAATTAATATATAGCATTGTTAAATTACCAAGAACTGATATAACAGATGATGGAAATGTGATACAAATCAACCGCAGCAGTCGGAGCGATATATGTATTTTTTATGTTGTTGATAAATTTAAGATTGTATAAATTATTTCTTAACCATAAAATGATTTTTATATGTTTAAAGAAAAAGACACAATTCTAGAGATATTTAACTAAGCCTAGAAACACAGACAGGAAACAATAAGAATTTAAAGATATGAAAAGAAACAAAATTTGATTATAGGCGCATTCGAATTAGAAAGAAATGAAAATTTATAAAAGCATTTCTGATCTCTTAGAACAACTAAGACTTATCCGCTTAAAAACAATAAAGTAATAATTATTTTTGCAACGAAATATTCAGCATCTGATTCTACTTCGATGTTTCTTAAGGATTAGGCGAATAAACTAAACAGGTTCACAACACCATTTTTAGCAAACGTTCCAAGTAACAGTTTCTGAGAGAGAGGGAAATAGCAATTTTTTTAAACTATTTTTTTTGCGAACCACGAGAGGAAATTCATTAATTTATCATCGACGGCAACTCTTAATCGGATTTAAAAGCCATTAAAGGGAATTAAAGTGCATGGTAAGTGGTTATCATCCGAAAGATAAAGTTTGCACTCAAGTAGTGAAGAAGTATGCTTGTACGGTTTATAAGAGGAACAAAAGAGGCTGGGGAATAATATAGGGATAAAATTCATTAATTTCCCTTACATCAGTTAAAGCTATCTTCATAAAGTTTCTCACGAATTTTCCCCAAAAATGTGATGTTTTAGCTATGGTATCGCCTGAGTAAAACACAACCTTCTTATGAAAAATAAAATTTCAAGTTACGTTTAATATAGATATCATTAATTATTATTTTAAACCTTCGGATACTAGGATTATTAGCTCTTAATTTCAAATTTGTGAGGCAGAGATTGAAATCTTACAATAACGGAGTATTCAAAAGAGCTATTTATTCTAATTTCTTTTGACAGTAATTCAAAGGAGAATTCGGGATCAAGAAATAGAGGAAATGATGCAGTATTAAAACTTTGAATTAGTAGGTTGTATTTCTGCTATCAATGGAGAAATCAATCCCGTTTCTTGCAAAAGCATACTTTTGAAAAATATTTTCACGAATCAGAAATGAATACTGCTTTGTTCTTGGCCCATTTCTATATGTCCTACAGAAAAATTCTGGCCAACCTTGGACAGTGGCGCCGATTCAGGGGAGGCAGTTGCTCCCCTACCTCCAACTTACGGAAAAATTAAAATTTTTATTTCATTTTAGCTGCCTAAAATTAGGAATTATGAAAAAAACAATGTCAGAGAAGCCAGCTAATTTTTAAACTAAAGTTTTAAATTTTGTTGTTTACCCATTAACATCCGGGTACTTTTAGGTGTCCATAAATGTTTTGCCACCTCCCCTTTTGCCAGCCAATCGCCGGCACTGACCTTGGAAATCTCGTTAAAAGCACTGGATATAAATTTATGTTTGTTTCATGTGTTGTTTATTCTTATTATGCATTTCAGCGGTTCCGGAATCCAATTATTGTGTAGTACAAGCCATACTATAAGCGGTATACTTATGATTAAATAGTTATTTAAAATTAGTTTATTAATTATGATCCTTTTCTCAGCTATTTCTTCAAAACAAGGTATATAGAATGTGATGTGATTACTTGCTTTTATAGTTTAATATCAGCGGAACAGCATGTGATATGAGACGCGGCTTCCTGTATAATATAGATAAAAAATTCTTTGAATAATATTCATTTTAAACCCAACAGCATGTGATATGAGACGCGG
>BGPR01004329.1:81200-98867 GCA_013235015.1 Araneus ventricosus | reverse complement strand
AAATTAGATTAATGAAGCAATGTAATTGAAAAATAAGTTTTCATCGTAATGCAGTTTAGAAGAAATTTCCATTGTCTATTATTTTCAAGCGACAATCTTCGAAAATATTTTAAATAAATTGAGTTTTATCTAGAATCTGATAGGTGAGTTATGGATACCTCATCTATGAATAGAATGAAGCAGTATGATGAAAAAACAACTGATTATTTGGACAGATGAATGGATATAGCAGTTCTAAAGATGAAAAAAAAATTGATGATTTGGAAGGGAAATTTTTTTATAGTTCAATTTATACCAAAAGGAATTGTCTATTTTGAAAGGACACTTTTTAAAGAATTTCAGCTGAAGCAAAATGCATTTTTATTTCAACTTAAAAACATCTCTTTACATTAAGCTAAAAAGATTTTATGCTAATTAAATTAAGAAGGCTTTTATGTCTAACATGATTATAACTAATATATACATTTAGTTGTATGAATGCGTGTAATAATATAATTTCTGTTTTCAGGTGAGAAAGTCAGACGACAGTTATAAGAATTTTTAATTTACGAATAGTTAGTTGATAGGAAATACATTTCTAATCATAGACAGTTTAATTTTTGAACGCAATAAATTTAAAGAATTTGACAGCTCATCATAATGATATCTCAAAATGTTCTTTTAAAACGAGGATTTAAATGAGGAACATTAAAGTTTTTTCCACTCCTTTGACGTCATTATAAGGCACGTTCTGCCATCCCTTTTGATCACCCGTGGTATATTAAATATTAATTTTCCCTCCATCTCTGCTACAGTAAAACCTGTTTAAAAAGGACACTGTAAGAAACGGAATCTTATCATAAACGGAAAAAATATTTGGTCCCGTCGAAATCCTCATATACTAATAGGTCCTGTATGAAACGGAATCCTGTCTAAAACGGAACATTTTTCTAGTCCCTTTAGATTTCGTTTAGTACAGGTTTTACTGTAATAATAAAGGACAAAACATGTCCTTGTGTTTAGGTGCTCTACGGAGCAGATCAGAGGAACTATGTGCATTTCGGGGCTCATTTTTTGAAATTTTAATTTATTAAAAATTAATCGAAATTTTGATGTTTTCTGGGTAATTTCTAAAAATACTACAGCATAAAAATGATTTTTACACCATCTCAAAATTTAAAAAAAAACAATGTTTTGAATGACACCAATTTATTTGCAATATATTTTTTTCTCTATTTGAATAAATTTTTAAAAATATTTGGAGGCATTAACAGTACTTTTTCATTGTTGGAATGGAATTCAAACACAGTAAAGCACCGTTTATACGTTTCTCATTTATACGTCGTTTATAAAAGTCCCGATTCATTCGTATTCATTGTAATGATAAAGTACTTCGTTTATACGACACAAAGCTTCGGTTATACGTCGTTTTCCTCCCTTTTAAAATGTGTTTGCTCCTTTCTAGTATGTGAACTGTGATACATATATCATGACTTCTAAATCATTCTCAATTGATGAATTAATAAAAGACAAATTGTCTGGTGCTAATTTCAGCGATGTTGAAGAAGTTACTCCACCTTCCTTTAAACGAAAGGGACTCCATTGAAAAACTTCAAACTTCTTTCTTTTGTCAAAAGAATAGTGAAAAGCATTCATTGAACTTAATTCGATTCATAATGTACTACTTCACATTCACAGACAATCAGCCCGACTGTCTGTATATTTTTTACTTAAACGCCTACCTGCATGCACATAAATCGTATAAGATGTGTATAATTAGCACTCAAGATATGCAATAAAGATTCGATTTTTCTTACTTTTATGATAAATGCTTAATTTTAAAATTTCATTATTGATTTTCATTCTATGTAGCATTATACTATTATTGTTTTAAAAAACTTTAACATTAATACTTTTAAGTGAATTTGAATTAGTAACGTTACATTTGTAATAATCAAAGTTGTTTACAAAAATTTTGATTATTCATTTTTTCATTTATACGTCGTATTAAGTCAGTCCCTTGAAAGACGTATAAACGGGGTTTTTCTTCCATTGATGATAATCAAGGCATGAAGATTTGACATATTTTCTTCATATTGAATAGGCTTCGTTTTAAAACATAGTTTTAATAAAATTTTTGAATTGTGTTTAGTCTAGTGGTAATTACAGATAAGGTTTAACTTTAAAAGTAAGGAATGATGACATTTTTGTACAGTTTACACATTTCTAAACACAACTTCGCTTTTCTGTGATAGAAGTGCATGTATAAAAATATTTTATGGCTTCATAGCCCAAAATTTTGCTTTATTATTGCAGTACACTAAATTTTTTTATTGAATCAGTAAACAAAAATTCTTAATGATATATAAAAATCATAAAACATGGTAAGTATCACAAAAAAAGCTGATGCTAAATAGTTTCATTTATCTTTGTATATCTTATCAGCATGTTCAGATTCAGTAGAAAGTTTTTGCCTTTAGTTGAACTTTAATTATTTCCTTTTCAGGTTAAAGTTCAAATTTTAGGTGAGATGGCAAATAGAGAAAATTGGGCAGGTGAATAGCACAATGAGCAGAACAGGTGCGACGCTTCTAAAAAAATACGAGTTACATGTCTGTCAAAATTTGAAATTTAAAAATACATTGTTGGTGGAATCACTAGGATCAAGTTATGCATAAAATTTTTTTGAAATTTTCGCACGAAATAATGCCGACGAAACAGCTGGTTGCCAAAGGCGGCTGGTTAGAAACAAATCTGGCGATCACACATTAGGTGATATAACAAGACAGGGGAGTAAAACTTTATACAGTGCGATTGGAGACAATCACATTATCTCCGTGGGTTAGGAGAGAAATTCTAATGGCATAGCGGTACAGCGTCTTTACCAATCCGTATGCGGATAAAAGTTTTAATTTTCTAATCTATTCTATTTACATCTTCTACGACGATGGCTTACCATGGGTACCACGACATAGGGGTACAGAATATTTGCCAATACGAACAGAGAGAAAAATTCTAATTTTCTATTCTATTCTATGCAGAAGAAATTCTATTTACATATTCTACTACGATGACTTACCATGGGTACCACGACTTACTGGCACAGCATATTTGCCAATCCGAATAGAGAGAAAAATTGCAATTTTCTATTCGATTGATAAAAAATGTATTCTACTACCGTGATTAATCATAAACATAGATTTATCGCCCAGTGGTACATCATCTGTACCAATACGTACGAGGAGGGAAAATTCAAAAATTCTATTCAATTTATATAACGAAAATTCCATAAACATCCTCTAACTATATATATATAACGCTCATATAAAAAGGTTAAAAAATAAAGCTATTCCATATCCAATTAAAAGTAAACCGCAAAATGCAAGACTAATGAATAATCCGCTAAATGCAAGACTCTAATGAATAATCCGCTAAATGCAAGACTCTAATGAATAATCCGCTAAATGCAAGATAAATACCATTTGTACTTGCATATGAACCATGAAAAAATTATAACACTTCTAAACCAAACAGCATTACTGCATTTCATTTCATCACTCATCTTTCATTTTTTTACTTACGGTAAAAAATGAAGGCATTGCAATGCAAATGTCAAGCTCACAAAATGAAACCGAAACACATTTGTTGAAAGTCTATTCAATATGTTAGGGTATTAGAGAATTGCAACACACAGGTGGGGAAACTCCGCTGAGCAGAATGAATACATCAAGATAATCCCTTTTACGCAAATGTGACACAACATCACACATGTATGCAAAACATACAAATCCCTCGGAAAGCATTAACAGTCATCTAAACCCCTAACCTCCTGTAAAATCCATAAGCCAACAACAATACGTCTTCATAACAATGTATAAAAAGGATAGGGGAGATATGATGTGGTGAGCGCCGTACCAAGGGGGACGTAGAAACAGTGCAACACGCTGATTTTAGTTCTGGTATTTCTTTTTCTTATGGGGGTTCAGGGGTGATATACATATTTTAACAAGACGATTGTATTTTCACTAATTTATCTCGACAAGAGATTCGACTACTCCATTGATTTTGATATAACCTAAAATTATTACACTATCTTAATCCTCTGACTACTCATCCCACGAGTTCCGCGGGTAGGATTTAAGTATGGAAGTTTCAGCTGCATCCTGCTATTTACTTAGTACTATTAAAGCGCTGAATTATATTATACTAGGAGAGCTTTGCATATAAGTAACAACTCGCTTGGCTCAACGGCATTTGAACACATTTGCAAATGTTGCATATAAATAGGGATTTAACCCTCTGAGCGCCCAATTATTTTGAACTTTTAGCTATCAGGTTAGGAAACTTAGCTTCTAAAATAAACAAATCGACTTTTTTATATTTAATTATATCTCTGAAATCTTCAGAAAAATCCATGATTGTGTAAGAAAATATACATATGAATACGAGCTATCTGTCTTTGAACTGAACATGGAAAACGGAAAAAGACGTTTGCGCTGCTAGGAGGGTTAAAAAAATCGGCAGTCAGAGGGATAATGATATATTTGTTCTAAATTAAAATTTCAGACAGATAGTAAATTTGAAAATATTCTGAAATTCCGGATTTGAGAAGGTAAAAAAATCCGGAATTCTGGATAAATATTGAATCCAATTAGCCCTGGGATGTTCTCGTTGTTGTTGTGGGAATTTATGGCGCAAGAGCCAGTATTGGTCATGCTCGTCAAACGTATGGTAGAAAATGGAACGCAGTGAGCAAATACTTCTTGATAATTCGAAATACTTTTTCTTAGGAACAGTACTTCTGAAATATATTGTAGGGATTTTTTTCGGTAATTTTTGTTTGAAGACTTGAGACAATTTTAAAATTTTCGTGTTATTTTTTTTTAAAAATTCAGTTTTGCATTTTATTTCTTGAGTTTAACCTAGAAAATTATAGGAACCATTTTTTCCAAACGGCAGCTGTCTTATAAATGGAAGGTGCTTATATTAATGCTCATCCATGAAATAGTCAGCACTTTTTTACTTAGATTTTGTATATATATATGAATTTTACAAAGTATGTGTTCTAGTTTTTTTGGATTAAAAAATACTCGAGCATCCACGTGGCAAAAAGTATTCTTTAAAAAATTTACTTACAACGAATGCTAACAATATTGTACAAATTTTAGATATTTAAGTAGAAAGAAAATTATTTCCATTTGGTATCAGTACTCTATGTCGGGAATTTAGCCCTCACTTTAGTAAACAAACAAAAAAATATATTTTATACACAGTCCCCGTACGATGACTTAAATCTTGATTAAACCTCTTTAATTTCCAAAATAATTTATCCCGAGGAAAATATTTCGTAATATGATGGAATTAACTATGGAAAAAAATTATGCTAAAATTATCAAGCTTAGTAAATTTTGTAGCGTCAGTTCGGTACATGTTACTTATATTCTACGGAAACATTCTTGGCCTCAATTTTGGATATTTGTGCGTTAGATCTCAAATAATAATAATAAAAAATATCCTGCTTCTTCAAATGTCTTAACTTTTATTTATATTAATATGTTTTATGAAAACATAATTTGCACAACAAATTTTTTTCCATGCATCAAAATTTAGTCTTCAACATATGCTGCATTTTATGCAGGGCTTTACAGTGTAGGAGTACTTTTATTCACTGTAAAAAATAAAATATATTCGAAAATTTTATTTTTCTAATATTTATATTATGTTAACAAATTTTATACTGTGTCTTTTAAATTTTTTCCAGAAAAATTATATATTTTTTTCCTAAAAATAATATGTTCATTTTCATATATGTTTGCTTAATATATGAACGTTAAATATGTTTTTTTAAACCTTTACCAAAAAAATTTTATATTTTTTTCTTAAAAATAATATGACCGCTTAGACTAAAATTAAAATACATAGATAAAACAGCGTAAACGAATGTGAATAATATTTGCAAAACATTTAGTCATTCAATTAAATGAATATTTCCATTTGATATATACTACTGTATTTGGATACCACTAATGTGCATATGATTATATGTTTGAATATATTAAATAATCCTGTGACGCTCAGTTCAAAGTTGTGAATGTGCTTTAGTAGCTATTATGAATTCTTAAAATTTCGCAATTTAAACTTAAGATTATTTATTGGGTAAGATTATTATAATTAATTAAGATTATTAACCCTACAAGCGGCCAATTATTTTGATCTTTTAGCTTTCAGGTTAGAGAACTTAGATTTTAAAGTGAATGAACCGATCTTTTTTGTATTTACTTATATCTCTGAAATCTTAAGTATACTTTATCCAAGGTTGTTTAAGAAAATATACAAATAAATACGAACAATGTGCTTTTGAACTGAACCTGAAAACCGAGAAAAGTCGTTTCCGCCGCTAGGTGGGTTAACAGCATTCGTTTATAAAAGAAAAACACAATAATAACCCCAATAAATATTAGAATAGTCTTTGAAAACATTCTTCATATCATATGCTGTAAATAGAAAATAAATAAATGATGTCTCAAAATGGCAAACCATGTTATAAGTGACATGGTAGAATGAACTACCACTTGCATGCGGCATCAACTGAGTGCTTCTTTCGCTGAAAAAGGTACTTGGTAATTCATTTTCAGATGTACTAATAGCATTTAAACACAACAAGCACGCAATTCAGAATATTTTTTCTTCATTCCCAAAATATTAAGGCTTTTACAAAAATGTTCGCATATAATATCACTAATATACAGAACAGAATGCTGTCTTTTACCTCCGCAACCGTGACCAGTTCGGTCACTGAACGGTTTGATGGGCAAGACACTGAGGCAAAAAAATTATTATTATTTAAGGCAAAAAATACAAAAAAAACCCCACCCCACATACTTTTACTATATACAGAACAGAAATGACACAGAACAGAACATTATTGTCTCGTATTAGTGTTATCTTCTTTAGATATTGCTTTTCCTTTTTTTTTTGGAGGTGCGGAAATGTTTGGTCTTTTGGAGTTTGTTGTTGAGCTCGCTGGAAAGTTGAAGGATAGGGAGGTCGGAAGATATCTCTGGTTTCAATGATTAATTTCACTATCCTACGAATTTTTTTGCCTGGAGACGAGGTTATTGGCGACTCTTTGCAGCCATTCTTGTTCGAAGTTAGGCCTCTTCATATGCACTGTGAGTGCACACTCCATGACATAGTGAAGTTCCGTGCCAATTCCACCACAACTGCATTGAAGCACTAATGTGCTTCAATGCAGTCCACGCTAATCGTGGCCGAATAACTAATTTCTAAGACGTTAGAGATAGGCATACACTTTCAATAGGAAAAATGCTTTAAATGTCGTAAATAATTATATTTTATGCTATTTGAGTCAATAAATGCACTGCTGAAAAAATTAAGAAGTCTAAATTTTTATACAGTTACTCCGATCCTATTAGTTATAAATAGTGAAATATTCTTGACACTCTAACATTTTAAATAAATAAGTTCCATCCTTCTACGACTAAAATCGACCGAATTATGAAGCTTTGAATTTCATTATTTTAAGCCAATCAAGGGCCGCTTTAAGCAAGCGCCGCTCGCTGCTTGGGTCATCTTCCTCAACGCGGCCATCGAAATGATCTAAAATAGTCTAAACAAGGATATTCAGAGCTTCATAACTCGGTAAGTTTTAGTCGCAGAAAAGACCAAAGAAACATCACCCCGCCCTGCCTAAGCATCCGGGTAAACAACTGAAAGACCGGCCGCCGCAACAGATAGTCGGGCACTGTGGTTCCTGCATAATAGCCCCCATTACGAGCGGCTCATGCAGCAACCCCCCGTTTAACCGGGGTACGACCCGTCATCGGAAGTGGACCCAAAGAGCCACACCACCATTATTGTGCTATCGGGTTGACGAGAGCCTGCTTACTTATACGGGAGCCTCTCCTCCGCGAACTCACGGTGTCCTCCCGATGGGGTAGTCGCCGAAAAGTGAAACTTTTTCGTTTTAAAGGTTAGTGTACCAAAAATATTTTTATTAAACATGACTAATAGGACAGAGAGGACTGTAGACTTCGCAATTTATTTAACAGTACATTTATCGACTCACACAACATAAGATATAATTTCTTACGTCATTTAAAGCATTATTCCAATTGAAAGTACTGTCCTAAAGCCAGGAGAAAAAACCTGAGCAGGGTTGCCGCAAATAGACGAGTCGAAGAAAGGAGGGATACAGATATAAAATCAACCGCAACATTTGGCAACCTAAGCGCACTTTCGATAGGCGAGGAATTCGTTTTCGAACGAAGTACAAAGAGAAATGAGACTTCCGCCGATTCTATCTAGGTCAAATAATATAAAGCCCTTTCCTTCACCCCCCCAAAAGGCAGTGGAATATCCCGTTTCCATAACGACCGCCAAAGGCATGACTGGTGTCCAGGGTTTTTCTCGTGGCAGTAAGTATAAGACTATCAATAAATGTTCATAAATTAGCTATTCGGTCATGATTGGAGTGGGTACCCTGTAAATAGAATGAATGCTATTTATCGAAGAACAATAAAATTCTTTTCATTAAACAACTTGTTGGATATATTTTAGATTTTAAGATTAACTCTCAGGCGTAGAGCTATTAATTGAATTTGCTTTTCTTGAAAAGGTGCTTGATGATTTTTCCGATACAGTATTAGTTAAAAGACGTTATAGATATTTCAAGCTGGATATTTTGATAAGATCAATGTTGTCAGGACAATCTCCTTATTAAAATCTACTGGCCGAAAATAATAAAATTGTTGCAAAGCGGTAATAGTTTACAGTTAAGGCTTTCAGGCTGACAGGTATATTAACTAAATTTTTAACTTTGGAAATCTTATTAATTACTCATTTTTGCATGCAGATTTTACAGCAAAATGTAACAGCTTTACAATTAAGTATTTTCTCCTAAAAGACTACCGTTTCCACAAGAATTTTTACGCTAACAATATTAATAGAAAAATTGCCAAAATTAACACTCCATGGAGTTAAGGTCCTTTCCTTAAAAGGATATTCGTGATCTATTTTTGCAGAAACTTATTAACTGCAAAATGTAGCTGACTTATAGTACTAAATTTTGAATTTCGTCCTTTTTTTCAAAGTTAACAAGATTTTTACAATAATTTTCATATTAAATCCTCATAATAAAATATATTCCAAATGTCTACAAAATTGCAGGACTATACACGTAAGGGACATAATCCATTAATTGAATGATCAATCCGTTGAACAGGTACGTAATCTTCACTCTTGAAACACAGCATTCATTGTAGAAAGGAACAGAGACACAAAACTAAACACTAATTTTCTCATAATTTCGAAAACACGAGAGTTTTTACCAGAATCTATACATTAAACGTTACTAAAAGAATTGCAGACTTTCGCTAAATGGCAACAAATATCAAAGAAGATTTAACAACCATTAACCACAGTCATGAAACGTATTTTCCCGTTTTTAAAAGGTACCCGTGATTCATTTTTCCACACAATATTAAACTTCAAAACGCAAAGCCATACAATTCTAAATACCGAATTTTTCACTAGATTTCCAAAAGACCAAAGTTCCAGCAAATCACTTATCGGAAAGCATGCGTTGAACAACATTCTCCTCTTTCGTTAAATATTGAAAAGGGCAACCAAATCCGCCATATCGGGAAAGAACAAAAGCCGGACAAATCGCAGTGTCTTCCTATTGGGCAGGGATGGGGGGCGACGAAGGGAAGCATCGATTATGAAAACGATTTTTATCCGTTACGCCTAGCAAGCAAACGCATTGGGTGCGGTCACGTCAAAGCTTGCCTTTGGCGCTACGCCAATCTCTGAATTCATTTAGTATCGGCCATTTTTCTATTAGGCGTCCGGCAAATTCACGACGGACCGAACCCAGACACAGGTGATTAGTCAGGGAAAGACTTTTGAGGTTCGAATGATTATGGGAAGGAAATTACAGGGAAACATACTTAGGAATAATAATGTGTCAAACGCAACATTAGTAATTGTATTGGGGTAATTAACGCAAATTTTGCCATTTCGCAAAAATTATTTTTACGCCATGCTTTGATGTTGAATATATTAATCTTCTTATTACCATATAATTCACTGAGCATTTTTGTTTCCCAGTACGTCTGGCGATATCTTTAAGTAGCAGAGTCGAAATAAAGGGATTACTAATGCATATTAGCTAGCCCCCCCCGTCTGAACAACAAAATTCGAAAATACTGAAATAAATTAAACTTACGTTTCCATGCCAAAAAACTGAAATCTGAATCTTGAGGACATGAACATACTGTAATTCATAATGTCAAGTAGGCAAACACATTCTTTAAAATATAAAGAATAAGATCTACTACAGGGTGGCTACAGAAACTGTGAAAAAAATTTCTCTGATTTTTCCTTGACTAATGTTACAACATTTTCCAGATTTACGGCTACTAATTATATTAGTTTCCTGGCTTTCTCCCTACTCAGAATCACTGTATATGTACAATATACATTATTAAAAACACCTTTACCAGTTATTTGATATGAAAAAAAATAATATATTTTTATGAAATTTAATTTTAAAAAATGGAATGAACATCCTAAAAAAACTATAAAAACAGTATATTACAGTTTTATATGTAAAAAATACTCGACATTTTAACAAAATACTTTGCTTCTAAAACTGCATAAGAATTCTAAGAAACATTAAAACTACTCTTTGCAACACAAATTAAATTATATTAACAGTACATGTTATTATGTATGACCTTTGCTCAAAACTTTAAAACAGTTCAATAACTAATTAGTGCTCTTTGCATGAGTACCAGAATAACATGCTGCAGAATAAATATAAAAATAGTATAATTATACGTACCTAATAATATATATTTTCGTAAAGATTTAAACAAGAGAAACTGCCAAAATATTACTTCAAATCTTTATTCTTTAACAAATCGTAAGAAATTAATTGCTCTAATCAAAAACTTATGCTTTTATAAATGAATATACGTTTTTTTTAAAATTCTATTTTTTTATTACAAATAATGCTAGACATAAGATACCAATTTATAGATAATAACTCAAGTAACAAATAACTATTAATTTCCCATGATTTTTAGATATTTTTACGAATTTCCCTGACTTTTTCAGATCGATAAAATTCCCTGATTTTTCCCTGATATCCCTCATTTTCCGTTTCTGTCGCCACACTGTACTTTGCATCTTTATTTATAGTACACCAGAATTTTAAATAAGTTCTATTGGTAGAGCCTCTGCACTGACTGTGAAAACAAAGTTAAAAATTGCTTTGATGATAGTTCCGATGATATCCTTCTTTTCTCTTCTTGTCTAGTTTCTTCAGAAAACATTTACTTTAGAAAAATTCTGAAATTTGAACATAATTCAGTTAATATTAATTAAAGAAAATTGTTCGAGAAAAATGAATGCGCTTGTGCAACAAGCGTAACATTTGCGAAGTGTAGATATTAAGCAAATCTGGATTTAAAAGATTAAAATAGGATTAAAAAATAGCCGACAGAAATTAGACCAAAAAAAGACCAAAGATCAGCGGGAAAGGTCTGTATCTGCTTGCAATCGCTTATAATATATTATTTTCCGTACCAAGTGTTAGCCATGAGCAAAAAAAAAATTGTTTTTTCCCGTAATAGATAACGAGTTATCTTTAATCACTTTCGTCTATTTTTATTTTTATGAGCACACTTATTCTTATTTTATCATACAAATGTTCTCTCCTATTTCATATTTCTGTTTAGTTTTCTTTCCAAGTTTTATTCTATATATTTCAACTTTTCTGAAATCTTTATGCTTCACTCATAATATATGAAACAACAAATTATTGGAAAAATACCAAGAGTAAAATAAAAAAGGCAGTAAATATTGCAGGATGACAAGGACACGAGATGATAAATATTTCACGGAACAGAAGCTGCTGTAGTCGATTCTTTTTAGCTCCGGAATCTTACAAATGGAAGGTAAAAAACTTACCAGTTTGCTTCTAGTAAACAATTATGGTTTGGAAATATTTCAGTAAAACATATGAAATCCCATTCACCGACTGGACGAAGGTAGGTTTTTCGAGAGTACAGTCAATACAATTTCTAATAATTTCTGGGTAGAGAAATGCCACTTCTTAGAACGAAATAAAGGAAAATATTGAAGGTTGCCCTAGGTGACTGAGTCCACAGACAAATACATACAAGTCATCTTCCGTCCTCGTCTTTTCTTTTTCTTTTGGAAGGTTTGCTACAGACTGTTCAATATGTTCTTATTTCGATTTCATATAAATGGAGAGATAAAGTTACAGCAGCATCGGCCGGTGAAATACTAAATATCTGTTTTGAACTGGAAGAACCATTTCAAAATGTTTAGTTCGAGTGAAATAATTTTCATAAGGTATATATTTATCTTTTATAAAATATTTATAATGGGATTTAAACGAATTTTTTTATTTAGTTCCCATTCTGTTTAATCGTAATTTTAGCTCTCTGTATTGTTCTAGCATTAATTTAAGTTTTGAACAATTACGCAGATAAATTGAAAATGAAAGAATTGTTGAGTAACATAATATAATTTTTAATCTTTAATAGTCGTTTTAAAATATTTAATTCAAATGAGTTTAGAGCGAATTCGACAAATGATTATTTCGACTTAAACAATTTGAAAAGAAATCTTTTATGAGGAAAATTCAAAGACATTTTTTAATATAAATGAAAAAAAATTCCCTTGAAATCAGGAATCCTTCTGGAATCCACAGAAATATATTTTCCGAGAAATCGGGAATTGTTTACTGCAAATCCTTTTTTGTAGGAAACAAAATCCTTTGTTTTCGTAAGAAAAATATATTGAATAAATTTTTCTTTTAACTCGAAATGATGAAAATCAATGAAAACTTATCTATCCCAGTCTGATGAATTTTTAAAATGTAATATTACTGAGAATTATTGGAAATATTATAAAAATGTGCAGGCAAACAAGACAAAAAAAGAGTTACAAGAAGTAATTGTTTTTATGAGTCACATATTAGTAAAAATACTAACGAAATTTCATAATACATAACGTGGAATAGAGTATGATTTAGACGAACTAAAAGCAAGCTATCTGAAAATTTATTAATTTTTGTGATTGATTATCGAAGTTATTACAGAAATTTTATTTCTATCTTTCTATAATTTTATAATGTATCCAATAATTCTAGGACGTCCTGTACATTGAATAATACTGACGCAAAAGATAATAGTTGAACATTCAAAATCTATAAAAATTTTAGGACGAATTTCAATATTAATAATTCTGAAGATACCTTGAATATTATATTATTTAGTATTAATATTCTGAACATTCAATACTAAATATACGAAGAATATCCAATATTAAAAATTCTTTATAGAATATTCTTCGTATGTCCTTTGAATTTATTAAGACACACGAAAAGAAGAATTTTATGATTCCAAAAACAAGACATATTAATAGGTTTGCAATCTATTACATGTAGTCTCTGACACTTTTGACGTCAAGATTAATTACTTTTCTGGCCCGATTCCTTATCTTTGAAAGTCTGAGCTCTCGCTGCGTAAACTTGAAGGGGAAAAAATGCGTATTCATAGAAGAAGAAAATGTAATTTTATAAAACTCTTTTCAAAAAGTGTCAGCAAGCCGTTCCCTCTCAGTTTGACAAAGTTCATTTGATTAAAACTGAGATTAGTCATGGGGCTGTGGGATGATTTACGCACATCACAGTGTTGATTAAAGTAAAAGGTAATAACTCTCGTCAGATCGATTCTGCCTGAATCACGCAGAGGAATATTTCGAGATTATCTCAGGCACTCTTGGAAACAGCATTGGGAGAAAAAGCTCATATCCGTAAAAAAATAAGTTCAGCTGATAAATGCACGCTCTGGTATAAAAAATGAGTTTATAGTATGATTTTTAACACTAAATTTATTTATTTAGGATCAAATCTTTAGAGAATGAGTGTCAGAATCACCGAGAGGAATATTTTGAGATTATCTCAGGCACTCTTGGAAACAGCATTGGGAGAAAAAGCTCATATCCGTAAAAAATAAGTTCAGCTGATAAATGCACGCTCTGGTATAAAAAATGAGTTTATAGTATGATTTTTAACATTAAATTTATTTATTTAGGATCAAATCTTTAGAGAATGAGTGTCAGAATCACCGAGAGGAATATTTTGAGATTATCTCAGGCACTCTTGGAAACAGCATTGGGAGAAAAAGCTCATATCCGTAAAAAATAAGAGATAAATGCATGCATATAAAAATGCGTTTATAGTGTGATTTTTAAAATCAAATTTATTTATTTAGGATCATATTTTTAGAGAATGAGGATCAGGATCACTGAGAGCAATATTTTGTGATTATCTCGACACTGATGGAACCAGTATTGGGAGAGAAAGTTCAAATCCTTAAAAAATAAATAGAACTGATATGGGCACGCACTGGTATAAAAAATGAGTTAATAGTGTGATTTTTTAAGTTTTTAATTTTCGTATTAAATTAACACCACGTTTTGAAATTACAGAGGGCAATTTTAAGTCGTAAGTTTTAAGCGCAGTCTGATGACAAGTATGGTAACTGAGTAGGCAATCCCTCTCCAAATTTCCACACCTCAATAACGGGAGGAAGTCTGGCTTCAACGCACTTAGTATCTAACTAAATGGCAGATATTCCTCTATATAATATAATTATTATTTTATAAATATTTATATGAGCTTTTTAAAGAATTTTATACATTTAATTATTAACTTTAAAAAATATTTTTTACAGAAATTTTATGGTAAATTTATTTGAATTATTGAATTTAAGTCTAAATTGAAATGTGCACGAGGTCTACACGGTGTGCGAAGCTGGAAGTTTTGAACGATGGCCCAATCGAGACCTGAATCAGTGGTTGATTCTTCAAACCACTATATTACACTAAAACTTTAAGGTTGAGTCGGCTCTCCTGGGTATTGAATGAACGAACATAAGAAAGTTAGATTCCTGAACAATGTAACCCGCAGAAGATCCATAAATACGGTGGAATTGAAGCTAGGATTAAAATATAATCTGACTGCTAAGCCAGTGGCTAAGTCATTTTAGTCTCAATTTGGGTACAATATATTCATTAAAATACTTTTATGAACTTTTATATCTATACTTATAAAAGGCAATGTTTAGGTGCGTGCGTGCGCGCGATTTCCAGATGAATCTACCGCACTCACAGCCATGAATTTTGGCACACAGGTAGTCGGAATTTTAAAATTCAATCTAGAAAATTTTTTTATTTAATGTTTTGTGTTGTTTGGGGTCATTTTTGACACATTTACGGCTGTAGTAACTTTTGTAATGATTTTTGAAAAACAATCAATGCACCATCGGATAGAACAAATAATTTTCGTTCTATGAAGTTTGTTTTGAGCTTCAAACGTAATTTACTGAATTTTGAGAAATTTTTCAAAAATAATCAGTTTTGCCATCGAAATTTTATTTTTGTTTTTAGATTTTCTGCATTCGACGTTCTAATAACACTATTATTTTCAATTTTTTTCAGCTTATAACTGGAACGGTTCTGTCGGATTTAAAACAAGAATCAAAATATCTTTTTCCGTTTTATAATAAATTAATTTCTTCCTGGTCAGTTGAAAGATATTTTTCTCTAGCGAGCATTCTCCCGCGGAAGTTTCTCTGGAGCCTTCCCAACATGCATTGTTGCAATTTCATTGGCTGACGGTGCAGAGCGCAGGATACGTCATAACCTTCAACGGAATGACTTCGATTATTATTTTCGGCAGTGTCTTAACGTGTTTATGTCTCGCATAAACGTGTTTATGTCTCGCATATTTTGCTTGCTGTGTAATAATCATTTTCACGTTGCAATTTTTTAATACTGTTTCGGATTAGCGTACTCTGTATTGTTTTTCGACAGTTGAAATGCCATTATCGCGAAGAAAAATAAGCGGGAAAATCATTAATGTGTATCTTTTGTTTTGTTTTCAGAACTTTTTCATGTCATTGTGGGCGGTTTTTTTCCCCTCATTTTGTTGAAGTCCTGATTCCACTGGCAACGCCGTGCGCGTACTGCCAGTTTATAATATAATCTTTTATACTACATTTTAAAGAAATTGAGAAAATGCCTTAAAAATCTTTACAGCTTTTATGAAAACTTTAGTCATAGAATAATTTTTTTAAACAACACATCTGAAATTCAAAAACCGACAGTTTGAAGAATTTTTATTACAAAAATTAAGAGATCGCTGTTTCGTGAAATAAAGCGAAACTTAGCAGTTGGTGATAATTTAAAACATTCGCAGCGCACAGAAGCCTAATGAATTTTCCCAATATATATCAATAAGGATAAAATAAGTTAAATTATGTCTATACTACTATCAGCACATGAAATTTAAAATCTGTAAAAAACAGACCTTGCCTTTAATTTGATGTTCACGTCATTGAAATAAATTTTATAGATGTAAGTTTCAGTAAATCAAGTATGAAAAAAGGAACAAAACTAAGTTAGAGCGGATGAAGTTTAGTGCTACAGAATAATACAATAATGATTCTCAAATACTAAAACAAATAATCAAAATTAGTCTGTAAATCCAACAAAAAGCCGCAAGTTCTGATCTTAATGCATATAGGTACATCTTTTATTCTAAATCCAACGAAGAGAGACTTAATCACCTGCAACATAAAATAAAAATTAATAAGAAAGAGAGAAAAGTAATCAAAATTAAACTAAAAATCTTTCATAAGCCCGAGTAGTTTTTAAGTCGCATGGAAAACCATAAGTTGCACTCTTGAAACACGTAGTTACATTTCATCCTAACCACGCACCACCGTGAGAAAAAGGGCAACTTAACAACCGAGACAAAATATTCATTTGGATTGCGTGAACGTGATCGGTTTCACTAGTATGGCGAATTTATTACCCACCCGATCAATTCGTTGCCTATTCTAAATATAACAAAGAGAGACTTAATCATCAGTAAAATACAACAAAAATGAATACGAAAGAGAAAAAAAAGTAATCAAAATTAAACTGAAAATCTTTCATAAGCCCGAGTACTTTTTAAGTCGCATGGAAAACCATAAGTTGCACTCTTGAAACACGTAGTTACATTTCATCCTAACCACGCACCACCGTGAGAAAAAGGGCAACTTAACAACCGAGACAAAATATTCATTTGGATTGCGTGAACGTGATCGGTTTCACGAGTACGACGAATTGATTACCCACCGGATCAATTCGTTGCCTCAACAGACTACCAATGATCAAGTGCTCTTCAATCCCCAGGAGTAGAAGAGGGCCAGCTTAAGCCCCGTCTCCAGAATAGAAACCGGATCAAACGGAGATTTAGATCCTTTGTCACACTAAGCCGCTAATGCTGTGACGATGTGCTGATGCTCCACCCCTCCCCCCTTCTTTCATGAACTCCACCAGCAGGTTTATTTATTTATATAGACATATTTTTTATCTTTTTATTCCACCAACCCTCAGCCATCCCACCCCCTTCCACTTTCATCCATGACTTTCGCAGAGCTCTTAACCCCCCACCTCTAGGTTTATTGTGATTCCTGGGGGAGGGAGGGAGAATTTTCTAGGTGAACCCCATTCTGCAAATGATTGATTTGGAATGATTGCTTAATACGCTTGGTGGCAAACGTACATTTTCGGCTT
>BGPR01004329.1:24044-38775 GCA_013235015.1 Araneus ventricosus | reverse complement strand
TTTTAACTACTTCACTTACATCCGAAAGTATCCCTCATCTTGGAAGAGCAAAAAGGCTGAATCGAAGAGCAAGGGCACATAACCGAAATGGCGTCTTGTGTTGATTACTAAAGCGAACTAATGACGGCTTGATAATGATGTTAGAAAACAAGGGGCTCTGATAACGGCTAATTAGCATTGTGAAGTCCTGAATTTTTTTTCATTGTTATCTCTTTTTAAGACCATTATTTTTAGCTAATAATGTCTCCCAAACCAATAAGCAGGAGAAAATGAAGCGGCCTGAAGAAAAAGCGATATCTCGTCGACTTTGTCCCCTTTTTTTCTTCTTCCGTAACATCTATAAGGTAATTTAACATTCTAGTCGAAAAATGCATATAAAAGGCAAAAGAAAAAGGGGCTAATAGGATGAAAATGAAAAATAACACCCCACCAACTTCATCTAGATTTGTTGTTTTTGGAGAAATGAGAGGAAATTTTCAGGCAGTAATTTGGTAAGGGGACATCAAGAAAAAACGCACGGATACTATATATTTTCTCGACATCTTTGTACATTAATCTGTCTGCTTGCAATGAATAAAAAAGGTAACATGTTATTTGTAAATAAAAATAGATATGGGCACACATTGGAGCAAGTTTTAAGAAATTATTCACTTACCATGCGTACAGTGAATTATTTTGCTGCTGATTTTTGTTAAAATGAATTATCTGAATATTTAGAATAAAACTGTTTTTTGTGATTAACATCGAGGGGTGATTATTTCATAGGTTTGACGGTGAGAAAATATAATACACTGATTTAAAACGTTATTGTAATAATGTACCTTCGGTAGGCTTTTGAAAACAAAGTAAACATAGTATGCAAATACAAAGATGCTTTTATTAAAAGAGCAGTAAAGTGTTTAGTTCTGAACGAAATTCACTGAACTTACAATTACTTTTAAATTTAGAAAAAGGAAACTTAGAACAAAGCCATAACTACAGAGTCAGTTATGAACAATGAAATATTCACTGCTAATTTTTGGTAATATTGAATTCCCTGAACATTTAGAAAAAAATTAAGTTATTTGTGATTCCAATCGATGTATATTTGTATAGCTTTACAAGTGAGAAAATATAACATATTCATCGGAAAATATAATTACAAATAAGCTACTTCAGTGATTACTCATCAAACCAAAGTTAACACAACATTCTAAAACAATTGAGATGCATTTATTTAAAAAATTTGAAGAATTTACTTCTAAAGAAAATTTACTGAATTTAGAATTTATTCCAAATTTAAAAAAATAACGTGACACTAACCGAAAGTGGATTCATTCTTTTCAATAAGTTTGTATTTTGGAAATGCATGAGATAAAAATGTTTCTAATAAACGTAGATGGAACATATAAGTAGGCTTTACACACATAGAGTTCTCAAAGTCATAATATGTGTGAATTTTTTAAGATGAATTAAAATATTACACTGTTTTCCAATTCTTAGCAAGAAGACTCTTGAATCTATATCAAACATTTTGTTCCATTTCGAATACAAATGCCTTTGGAAAAGCTGTCTGTTATTTTTGCTTCTCGTAAAATTTATAAGATAATTTTACAATGCAGTCGGAAAATGTGCATAAAAGACAAAACAGAAAGGAAATAGGATGAAGACAAAGAAAGAAACATTTAATGACTGTAAACGAAAAGTTGTGAATTACATTTTGTTACAAATCTAGAATTCTGACAATCTTGGTGAATATGGCGTGTGAAGAGAGTGTTTTAAATTTTTTAAAAAAGTTTTTAGGCTGTAACTTCGCATATAAATGATAGAGTAAATATTACAATCTGAATATTATACAGTCGACGCTCGTTATAACGACCACACATTATAAAGACCATTCCATTATAACGACCGGTGATAAGATCCCCAACTGTGTTTCCCTATGCACTATGTTATTTTACTTCCGGTTTAACGACCGTACAGTGTCGTCTAATCCCAATACAACGTCCGAATTCAGCGAACACTCTTCCCGGTATTTTTTCCAAAAGGAACATGTTTCTAAACGTAAATGACCTTGATTATTGTATTGCCAAGCTTTGTAGATGTAGAGTCTTCAGTGTTACAATTCAACTTTGACGGGGGAGAGGGAGAATTACCACTCACACAGCGCCGAAATTAGAATAGCCTAGAATAAAAAAATGTTTCAAGTGCTATTGAGACTTTAAAATGTCTTTTTGAAAGGCAGAACATTATTTATTATCTTTAACTGAAATGGAAAATTATGTTTTACGAAAAGCACATATGCAGAAAAGACAAACAACCATTTCTGATTTTTTCTTTAGAAAATAAATGTTTTGTAAGTATAAAACCCCCTTTATTTTCTACTTTAAAATCTGTTTTAGAAATATATTTTTAATTGATAAAATTTTATTTTTAATACCAATGATAAAAAATAAGTTGAGTATTTAATTGGAATCGCTTTAAAAATCGCCTATTTATGTGGAACTGCTGAGCGTGCATGTGGTACAGTTTTTAATTATACCCATTATAACGACCACTCGTTATAAAGACCTTTTGCTGTAGGAAGCAGAGGGTCGTTATAACGAGCGTCATCTGTATTAAGAATGAATTCTCAGAATAATTTGTTCTTTCAAAAATTAATAACGGCGCCTTATAGATTTAGATTTTCAGATTTCATTCAGTAGAAGAGCAAAAATTAGTTTCAATCTATCAAGCGACTGAAAAATAATGCATGTATTTGCGTATTTACAAACGATAAAATAATAAAATACAAAACATATGAATTAGAAATATATTTACTTAAAATATAAATAAACATCTAATGCGTTTAATCATTTTTATAATGTGTTTAGAGCTTAACTTAAATAACATTTGAACAACGCATAAGAGTTTTATGCATGAAAATAAAAAGGAAACTGAAAGAGAGGAATTTCAAGCCTTCCGAACATATAATCGGTAAAAAATAATCTAAACCATTTTTGAATAAGAGATATAAATAAAAACGCCGAGTTCTTAGATAAATTTGATGTTAAATTGAAAAAAGTTTCAAACCCAATAAAAACAGCGAAATTTCATTTTATTTTAAAGCGTTAAGTTGTGACGCACATTTAAGAATAAAGAACTGTTACGGAAAAGTATAGGCTTATATTTTCTATTTAAAAATATTTTTTCTGGAAATTTCCGACAAAACGCAAGTTCGAACAATTATTTTCTAATCATTATGATATTTGATCTGTCTGTTGTTTTTGAATCAAAATGTTTTGATAATCAATTTAACCGATTAACTGTTTATTTTTTATGCTATCAAATTATATTATAATTTCTGTTTTGGGAATGTTGCCAAATTGATTCAATAAACTGTCCATAGGATACGTGATACGTTTATAGATAAGAAGTAATTTTTGCATCAAATTATAACGATTATGAATGATTGAATTATGATTTATCAGCTTAAAAACTCGTAAATTCAGCCCACTTGTAGCAAACGAACGCGACTGTTAAGAGGTTAATATCTGAAACAGATAGATTAATCTAATGATTCGAATTCTGAGCCGATATTAAACTAAGATGTACAAATCTTGTCACATAGCAACAAAAACCTGTTTCCTCTATAATTAATTTTATACATCTAAATTTTGTTGAGGAAATAAATATTCTCTGAGTTTTAAATTAAGATTTCAGTACAGAGGCCCAATCGCCTTATTTTATGCTAGATATTATTTCAGTTCTTGCCAGAGTTTAAAGAAAATTTTAAATAAACATGTCTAGACTCTTATCAATACCTTCAAGGAATTATTTCAAGACCTGGTACATATGTTAACAATTCCACGCACAATTAAATAACTTATTTAGAAATATTTTACTTTGATTTCCAACATTGGACCCTTTTCATTTCAATATTTTAAAGACGCCACCCTGAAAAAAGATTTCGGTGCTGATTAAATGTAAAAACTACGAATTATTCATTGTAATTCAACCCAGAAAATGTAGCGCTGCCGAAGCGAAAAGTGTGTTAAGAAGAATTACAGAATAATTTATTTTAGTTTAAAATAGCGTGCTTATTTGGAATAAAAGAGAAATGTCTAAATCATAAAAAGTAACATAGATGATTGATCCATAGGAATAATATTTGTGCAAGATTGATGCTATGATAATGAACACGTAAAGATTTACGACGAAAGTTACATTGTAAATGCAGCAAAGGAAATTACTCCACAATGCCCTATTTTTTCTCTCACAATAAATAATAAATATGAAAATTTTTCCAGCCTTTTCTATGATGATCACCAAGTTCATTTATGATATTAATTAAAAGTGACACCGTTCCTTTTAGCCTTGTACCTAATTGTAAGCGCATTGATTTATTACAGAAATGTAATTCTTAAATATTAAATCAATGAATTTTTGGTCAAACAATATTCGATCTAAAGAAGAGAAAAAAGTTAAGGCAAAAGAGTAAGTCAACGATGCACCTAAATAATGAATAAACACATTGTTATTTAATTAAAGTAATTTTCTTCTCAATAAAAATATATTGTCCTTCGTTTACTTACAGTTGGCTGTAGTAGATCCATAAGTATAGAGACTAAAATATTCAGTGAAATAAAGGCAAATGCAATATTTCAGCATGTCAAGAAGTTTTCAATGGTAATGTATTAAAAAGGCGATTTATTCTTTTTATTATGATAAATATTTATATATATATCACTATATGAAACATGAAATTCCCAATGCAAATTGTTTCAAGTACTGAAGGTCATGTTATTTTGTTCGCAATTATTAAATCCAGTCTAAATTTTATTAAATATCAAAAAACTAAACATTTCGGTATTATTTTCCGAACTTTTAAAAGCAGCATATAGTAAAACAACAAGAATAATACATCGTTCCTAGAATAATAATTTGTTAAAATCTTATCCTGATATATTATTTCACTTTTTTTGCGAAGAAAACGTTTTCCAAAAGAAATTTTGGTAATGCATGGCACTGCCATATTAGCATCCAGTTCTGAAATTAGCTGGTAAAAACAGAAAACAATTTCGGCTAATACACCGCCTGAAAGTCTAAAACAATTAATTTATCTTTTTCAAGTGAATATTGTTTTTTTAAATAGATGGGAAAATGAGCAAATGAAATTATACCTTAACCATATTGAGCACACCGCTGATGAATTTCCAGGTAAAAATTCATAATAAAAGCACACCCTACAATAACTCAATAATTGCTTATAATCGATTCTAGGAAGACTAATTATATTAAGAGCAATACAAAAATAATAGATGTGGGAGTTTTCGACACCGCAATTACGACTCTTAAAATAATTGTTATTTATATTTCAGTCATATTAACTCAATGAACCTTGCTGTTTCTATTGCTTTCGAGTTTATTCTTATATTATCAAACAAAAACAAGCATACATTTACATACGAAAAAATTCGCGTAAAAAATCAGAGATTCGCTGATACATATTCAAGCAATTTCAATCAGAAATTGAACAGGATTAATTGAATATTTTGAAACTTAACATAATCATTATAATTAAGGGGTTTCAAGAATGCTAGTAATTCTCCAAGAATAAAAGCTACTTTTCTTTTTGCCATTTAGCAACAAATTTATCTTTAGGAAATTGAGTCAAACTATCTTTGACAATTTTTTTGAAGTATCATCTCCAGAAATTTCATGTTTAATTACCTTTAGCTGATTAAAAGCAATTATTAATACAGCTAACTATAATTTATAAACTGTCTTGACGTGTAATGTCTTGTTCGATCTCGTGGTATTATCAAGTATATAGATTTTAAAGTTCATTAAAATTTCTTATTTTAGTAACTTAATAAAAAATATCCAGAACATTGTTAAATGTTTAAAAGAAACCTAAAAGCAAAATATGCATATGATCTTACGTAAAATAGTTAAATACTTCCCAGGAATTCTGCATATTGTACGATTTTGTAAAATATTGTTTGATATTATACAATAATATCAATTGATTATTATATTATACAATATTGCGAATATTGTACTATATATGTCTATATTAAACAATATCTATTTGCTAATGGGTTCATAAAAAAACCCGGAAAATTGAGCTGCATTTGTGTTAAAATCAAGATACTTTTAACTATTATATAGTTGCACAATTAGTTAAGGAAAACACCTTTAATTTTTCTCAGAAAGATAAGTTGTTGGGTTCACCTTTTAAACTCTGGAATAATGATAAATAAATTAACACATCTTACCATTATTCACAAGAAATTTCTTTTAAAATATAAAGAACTTCTTCAACATATCGCTCATACCGTTTCTCATTCATGTCAGCCATAGTTCATAAAACCCAAAAGTTAACCGAAACTTCATATTTTCCCTAATTAGTCAAATTTTCTTTCATCTTTGCAAGCAATATATCAAACTAATATGAATTATCACAGTTTATAACTTATTATTAAAATTACCGACACATTTTTGTATTTCCAAACTATTTAAAAGAAATTTCTTTTAAAATGTGAATAATTTCCGTCACATGCTGCTCATGTGGATTTTCATATGAGCTGCAATTCAAAAATTTCATAAAGTAGCAGAAACTTCTTGTGTTATTCTTAACTGGTCAAACTTTTTTTTTATCTTCGCAATGAATTTGTGAAATTAATATAAAGTATCCTATTTTACAGCTTCTAATGAAAATTTCAAAATATATCTTCAGTGAACATCCGAATAGACTATATAAGATCTCATTTCATTTATTTTCGGCATGAAGTAAAAGCCTTTCGCAAATTAAAAAAAACATATTTGGATATTAAATGCCCTAATTCACTTAAAATTCACAATAATTTGCATTATTTTTTTTAAAAAAAAAGACCTTTTGAATTCGGCAGCAAGTCGGAAATTTGGAATCATAGCGACAACTATTCATTCAAAATTCACTATAATATGTATTATTTCAAAGAAAAAGACCTTTTGGAATTTCGTTATAAATCAGAAATTTTGAATGCCGCAGATACCTATAAGTTTGATTTTTATAGAAAAATTATAAATTCGGCACTAGCATAATTTCTCCTAAAATTTGTCTTAGAAATACATTTAAGGAAATACTCTGCTACGGATTTTGTCAAATCATTTTAGAATAGAATGTCTTAAATTTTTTCCACTGACGTCCTTTTTTCAGGTACACAAAAGTTCGGCGTCTTTACAACTAAAAGATTTTGTCACGAACCTATGACTGGGAAATAAATAGGAAATTGCAACATTAATTAATTATAAATAAAAAACAACTCATTTTACAACAATTATTGGACCAATCTTATGAAATATTCAAAGCTGAATGCCCTAACCATTTTTGACAATGATTTAAGTCTGAAAGATTTTGCCATGACCCAATGACTCGAAAATAAATGTGAAAATACATTCTTAATCAATGGCAAACAGCCCTCTCCTCAATTTACAACAATCATTCAGCCAGTCTTAATGAAATATTTTAAGCCAAATAATTTTAACTGGTCTTGCCGTTGAACAATAGAAAAGTGAATTATGAAGGTAATGTAAAAGTTCCCCGTGAAACATACTGAGTCGCGTTCCTCACTTAAAGAGCTATTTAAGAAAGATTATCTATATCAGCTGGTTCAGACCAAGTAAAATAAGTACTAATAAGAAGATGAAAAGGGATTTGCCAAGGACGCCATAAAAAAAGTATAAAGAAATTTTTTCAATGAAGTATTAATAATTTTTTCAGCTTTCTGAGAATCAAAATATAGTTCTTAACATTCCACATACTGAATATTTTAGTCGTTGTTTCATTAAAATTAATTTCAAAATCTGAAAAGCGTACATGATCAAAAATCCCCAATTAGGGAAAGCAAAAACTTCACAAGATAGAAAAATGTCTAATCATATTAGAAAGACAAAAAATAAGATTTTTAACTAAATTTGAGAGAGAAATTTATAGAACATAATTTAACTAGAAGGAAAAATTTTTTGTTACTAACAAAAGGGGCTAATTTACATAATGGATTCGCATAGCAAATGTGCTAATTTAGATAAGAGCACAGCATAATAATCCATTTCAGTCGAAAAGTTAATAAATTCACAAGAAAGAGCTATTATTAACTGTTTTTGAAGAGATGAATAAAATTTTTAGAAATAGAATTATCGCACTAAACTTATTTTAGATAATTATTGTAATAAAATCTGAAATTTATGTTTTAATTTAACAAATATATGGTATTAAAAAATTTAAAAAATTAGGTTTTAAACGAGATGAAATTCAAATTTTATCGAGAGAGAACAATCGTAATGTGTAGCAATTATTAAAATATGCAAGAGGCGATTTTTTAAAAACTTTTTAATGAAGAAACAAAAATAATGAAAATAATTTTTAATCATGTAAAAAAACAATTTTTTCCTAATATATGAAGAATAATTTTCATAGTTTTAATGATTTTTAATAAATGGAGAATAAGTTTTAATTTCAAAAGTTTTCAATTTTAAAATCATTTTTAACATTATAGATGACTTTAAGTATTGTGTTGTACTGGGAGATTATCATATTAAAAATTAATAAAATTAAAAACCGGGAAATATTAAAAAAATTAAAGAACTAAAATATTAGCATATTTGTAAGTGAAATACTGGAAAAAAAATTATTACAGTAATAAAGAAGAGATCTCCATTTTTCTCAGAAAGTATTACAAGTTAGTTAAAAAGGAGACGATTTTAGGTGATTAATAGTAGATTATTAACCACACAATTTACCGAAATTTGTCTATTTTTAACTATTCCGAGTTTAAACATTTGAAATATATTGCAGTAAAATCTTACTGAATATTTTTAGAAATAAGTTCACGAATTTGAAATTCGAAATACATCCACTGTTATTCCATAGCATCGCAGCATTCAGTTGTTAGTTTCTCTCGGTATTAAACCAGCGAGATTATTATAATACTACAAACCTTTGGTTTCTAGAAATAGTTTGATTTTATAAAGCGACTTTTGAATATTTATTTCATTTGCAATGTTACAGAGCTTCACATAGCTTGGTATTTTGGCCTCAAGCACCACTTCGCCAATAAAATATTCAATAGAGAATTCGTTTTCCTTTATAGGCTAGACCTTCATTGATAGCAATCCAAACCACTTAGCATAACATTTCATTTTCCGCCATATTTGCATGCGATGTAAATGTAAGAGAACTTGAAATCAAATTATTCTACATGGGTTACAAATTCTCCAGCTACTACATAACGGAATATAAATGGACCTTTAAATTAGGAAAGAGCGGCGAGACTGTATCGCAAATAACCGCAGTTAGGACTCGAAATATCTCTGTTTCACTCTCATCTGTCTTGAATTTACTAGTAATTTTCAACAAATTTCGGAACTAACTGGTGATTTTTAACACTTGAAAGAATAGAGGAATCTCTGTTTCACTCTCATCTATTTTGAATTTACTAGTAATTTTCAAAAAATTTCGGAACTAACTGGTGATTTTTAACACTTGAAGGAATGGAGGAAAGAATTGGAAACTAATAGCATTGATTCCAGAATAAAAATTGAGTTTACTCCCATTAAATTTATATATGTAAATTTTTTATTTCAGTTTATTTCCAAATTTGAGTCTTTAATTGTTCATATATCGAGAAGACTCTTATTATTTCTATTTCATTTTCGTGTATTCCTCATTTACTGGTATTTTAAACAAATTTCAGAATTTAGTGGTGATTTTTTTACGACCAAAGTGCTAGGGAAAATGGAATTGGAGACCTATGCAATAATTATAGTGATAAAAAAACAATTTTTTCCGAAAAAAAGTTTAATTTTAAATTTTCATTATTCAGATATTGTAAAAATTCAGATAATTTCTATTACATCTACGTGTACTCTCTATTTACTGGTAATTTTTTTAAAATTACCGTTGTATTATTGATTTTTTACCATGTGAAGCTTTGTGAAGAATGGAATTAGAAGAGAATGCAATAATTCCAAAGATAAAAGAAAAAGGATATTTTTTGATAAATAGAAATAAATTATTTTTTTTAGTTTAGTTTAAAAACTGAAATTTTCATTGCTCAGATATTGAGAAAACTTGAATTATTTCTATTACATATTTGTGCATTCTACTTTTACTGATAACTTTAAAATAAACTACGAACTTATTAATGATTTTCAACTACTAGAAACGAAAAACGATTTTATAAATTTAAATTATAATTTTTAAAAAAATCTTGAGCTAGTTTATTTTCAAATTGTAATATTTAATTATTTGGATATTGAGAAAATCGAAACCATCTCTATTTTATCTTCGAGTGTTTAGCATTTGTTTGTATTTTTCGAGAAATTGTTCAAACATTTAACATTAAGAAAATTGAAATCTAAAATTGTACGCATTATCATTATCAATAAATAAAACCCAGTAATTTCCCCATTTAATTTCATTTCCCACAAATTGGTTGATTTTTGAATCTTAAACATTCACTAATTGGGCACTAGGAAGGTATTCAACATCTGTGCTTCAATTTCTTGTGTTGATTCATTTTATGATACCTTTCAGATAAACTGCACAGAACTCTGGTAATATTGAGAAATAATATCAAAATTATCTCCAGCAACAGAAAAATGCATTGGCTCAATTTTAATTTTATGAATAAATTTATTTTAAAATTTTCATAACTTAATTGGCACTTTAACCCTTTAAAGGGCCATTTTTTTAGAATTGTGTTATAATAAAATGGCTTAGGGATTGAGATTCATTTAAGAAAAGTAATTCATTTAGATTATTCGATGACATTAATATTTTGTTAATTAATTTTGCTAATTAATAATTAATTATCAAGTCCAGACACTTCGTTATGATTTGAGAAAAGAAATTAGAAAATCTCGGTTTTTGTTTCATCGAAAAAATTGGCGAGAACTTCTGCCAACCTTAAAAAATGCATTTAAAAATAAATGGATTTGGTGGTAAATATATTTACCACGGCTTTAAGAGTTAAATCTAATTTCAGATAGGTTAGTATGAAATTGCCGTGATTTGGAGTTCGAATCTTTCTTTAAATTAAATATTCCAAATCTTGTAAGAGATATAATTTTTGTTCGATATGCGACAGTTTTGCCCATATACATTAACCCACTTGCCTCAAGGAACCTAAATACTGCATCCTAATTATTTCATATAGTTTGTTGCAATAATTTAGATGCAATTATAGTGGAATAATTAGACAATAAATAACTATTGAAAATAGCCAGTGATTTTATACAGAAAATTTGGAATGTCGTCCGAGATGGAGAGTTATAAAAACATTTTATCAAAAGGAATTACAATTTCTATTTTCTATATCAAATCTCTTTTAGTCATTAGTATTTTTAGGTAGCGTTAAATTCAGTCAGGGCTTTCACATAATAAAGCTTTCAAAGATAGGATTGAAGAGAATTTCAGAAAGTTTCAATATCAGTTTCATGAAGTTTAACTTCAGAGAAAAGGAATTACAAAATAAACACTATGACGAAAACGTTAAGTTAAAGAAGCTAATTAATCTCTATGAATAAGTTACTTTTTTAGGTCTGTGTATTAGTTTATTATAGGGAATTTATTCCTATAGTAAAGTACCCCTCGTATTGCTTCAAAATGCAACGTTAATGAAAACTAAATTAAAATAAACTAATCTATAGTAAACTGTTTTTTTCTTCTTCAAAATAATAAATTAACGCAAAAGTTTTAAAAATTAAAAAAAGTTTGAAAACATTTATTACACGGACAAGAAAAATTCCTGACATCTAATTCCTTTGTTTGAAAAAAAAAAGTCAGAATGTTAATGCTTCAATGCAAGTTTTATTGCAAGAACATGCACTTTTGTAGTTTGATAAGACAATGGAAAAATATGAGCGCTAAAAAAATTTAGAATAAACAAAACGTTTTGAACTATTGAATTTTAAATGTTTTAATTTATTTGCTTTCTTGACTACCATGCTGTTATTTGCACAGTCATTTTCAATATTACATTAAACAGATTTAGAAATTACTTATTTCAAATAATCAATGGCATTCTCTGTAAATAAGTTTTCACGCTGAGTTGAGTTTCTCAAATTCAAATTTGATTTAAGAAAGCATTCGTAAAACTTAATTTAAACACTCTTCTATTAAGGAAAATTTGTCACTTTCTTAGGTGCATTTCTTCTAAAAAAATATGTCACTTTTATTAAGTACTTTTTAATTCCTAATCAACAGTGGTGGTGTACAACATAAAAAATCATTTTTCCCCAAATGAAAGGTATCTCCTAATATGGTTGAAGCAAAGACAAAAATAAAAGCATTTAATGCTAATTATAGTGAGAAATTTTGTCTTCTATCTAAAGGATTAATTTACATATATATATATATATATATATATATCTGTTATCCAATTCTTCAAATGTTATCTATGTTGAACGAATCACTAATTAATAAATTTAAAAAATATATAATTTAACTTAATTACCCCTCCATTAGTTTATTCTCCTTTTACATTAAGTCGCTACATGAAATAATATATCGATATAAATAATAACATTCCAGAAAATAATTTAAAATCCAATAAATAAAAAAATGTCTAAAGTTTTGTCTAAAAAAACAAATACCACAGAGACTTTTTCTACAATAAAAGTAGAAAACTGAAGAAAGTTCAAAAGGTCAAATTTTGAGATGTGATACGCCTATATATATATTAAATATCATAAATCTTTTCACATTTTCTATTCATAAAAATTATAATTATCAATGTTTTGCATCAAATATTTATAAATTAATCTCTAAAAAAATTAAGAAGGGTTGCTTCGAGTAGTTTGCGAAATGTCACCGGATTTTCACCTAATTTAATTGCAAATTGGTATCTAAGCAGTCGAAATTTGTATTACTGTATTACTCTTCAGCATAATCGTAAACCAATTCTGCTACCTGTAAATTTCTATTAAAAAGAAAGAAACATACACTAATCTATAGAAAAAATGAAAACAAAGTAATAAATCAAAACTTACCATCAGATATGCAAACATGAAAACACTCAGAGACAAGTAAGAAGAAGATGACACTTAGACGACAAAAAGACATCTTGAAGACTAGAGGAGTCATCTAGAAGTTATATAATACACATAGAACCTGAAAAGAAAAATTCAAACAAAATTCAAAGGATACAACTCGCAGATATGTAGACATATTATCCAAGTTCTCTCTTGCTCTATGAACATCTTTTATCACAGATCCATCGTTATAACGGAATTCGTTGCAAGGGCGGTAGAGCTCGTAGTGTGCGTTTGCCAGTAAAGCGGCTGGTAATATATATTTTTTATACTTCTTTATAAAAGAACAGGTGTTATAGCGAAATTTTCGCACCCACGTGGAATACAACACACAGTAGACGCGCAAAAGTAAAAATTAATTTTTTTCGGTGGGGGTGGTAAGAAAAAATATCCACTCATTGATGCAGACGATAATAAAAGCATAATTAATTTTTGAGGTACATGCGACGACAATCCCTCGTCGGAGATAATCCAGAGCAGGGGGGTTGAGCGTCGAACCTCCCACGGTCGGCCGTCCTCGGCGGCAGTCAAGCACTGCACCGACCGCGGCTCAGCCTAGCGGGGGTCGGCGAGCGGATGGACCGGTAATATCGTCTGCGCCTGCTCGGCCCATCCCCTTTGAATAAAGAAAATCGTAGTACGATGGAGGAGGCCGGTGTAATCGCTCAGCGTGCAATCGTTCGACTTTTGGCGGGCATTAGACAGGGGGGTCCCGAGGAATTCTGAAACAAGTGGTCATAAAATTCGATATTGGAAGAAAAGGAAGACAACCTATTCTTTTTCAGCAGGGGGGTATTGCAATAAAAATGGGAAATTTGCTTTTAATTTGCGTATTTTTTAAAAATCTAAAACCAAGTCACATGGTGGTTAACATTTCTGGCAATATAACAATTTGGTAATTTCTTTTTTAAATTTTGGTTAATGCTAATACAATAAAAAGATAATAAAAAATGCCTTTAACTCACCCCTGAACGTACGACTTTATTTAAACTCCGAATTAGAAGTCACAACCTATTTAGGAAACTTGTTGTTACTTCAATTCATGTAAGAACGTAGAGGAAACATGAGATTTTTATTATTTTATAATACTAGCGAAAATTGAGCTCGTTTTAAAACTCCTATGGATCTGCACTTATAACCAGCGACATTTTCTCCCCTCCACTTGTTTTTTGTTTAGCTTCGACGTACAGAGAAAATAATCGAATATGCAATTTGCGGCTCTTCCCTTCGACCAACTGTATCCAAAATTTGATTAAGACCTACAATTTTGGTGTCAAGAAGACACACCAAATTTCCTTTATCTAACTTTTTCCTGTGTTCACATACATTCGAATAGACGGAATGAAAGGCAGTCTACTATAACGAATTCCGTCCAAAATTTGATTCAGGCCTACAATTTTGGTGTCAAAACGGCACACCAAATTTCCTTTATCTAACTTTTTCTTGTGTGCACAGACATTCGAATAGACGGAATGAAAGGGAGTCTACTACAACGAATTCCGTCCAAAATTTGATTCAGACCTACAATTTTGGTGTCAAAACGGCACCCAAATTTCCTTTATCTAACTTTTTCTTGTGTTCACAGACATTCGAATAGACGGAATGAAAAGGAGTCTACTATAACGAATTCCGTCCAAAATTTGATACAGACCTATAATTTTGGTGTCAAAACGGCACCCAAATTTCCTTTATC
>BGPR01004329.1:7013-23663 GCA_013235015.1 Araneus ventricosus | reverse complement strand
CTCAATTAGCTTAAAGTCATTCATTTAAACAACCATACGAACAGAGAATTGTATTACCTTCCTCATTAAAATATATCAAGGTAACTCATTCTCTATAATAATCGATCAATCAATAATTGATTTAGAGTAAAATCAATATTGTCATCGTTACTACAGTTTTAACGATCCCAGATTTATTGATTAGTTGAAAGTTCGTGCAAGCCTCATTATGAAGAGAAAACTATTTAATGCATATGATTTTGCATCTATATATTTAAAGTCAACGATATAAGAGTATGAGGCATGTAACTGTTTTACATGCCTTTTTCTATGTTTATTTACTTATACTTTATTCTTAAATTCTTTATATTCTTATTTGGCCATTTTTATAGTACATTTCTTATTGAAAATATTAATTTGTATTATACATTAATTTAAGTTTAGTTTTAGTCTTTAGTTTGAATTTAGATTTTTTCTGTTTCATTTTGTCAATATTTTTCTTAATTTTTCCGAATGTTAACATGTATGTAGTATGTTTTTCTTTTATGCCACTATGTTTTCATATGTATGACATGTATGTTCTGTGAATCTTTCCTATCGGTTTTCACGCTCCGCACGCCATTTTGGATAAGTAAGTGAAGACGAATAAATAAATATTTATTCGTCCTATTCCTTCTATATTATAAATAAATAAACAATATAGGAGTATGAATTGAAAGAGAATACATAAAGGACAGGGGGTGATGTTTTTCTTGAAACTTAAATATTGATTAAACCAATAGTATGCTTTCTTTTATAAATATTCTCATGGCATGAAATAGTTCTGAATTTTACATCACAGTCAAGTATTGGTTGAGATACATTACAAAAAGGAAAATTTGAGAGAAATATGCAAGAAACTGTGCGATTTTAAAACGAATATTCAGAAAATTTTAATTGGTACTAATGGAACTATAATATATATCTAAAAATATTGTATATTTGAATTTTCACTTTTTATTATAAGTGATAAAAAATATTGAATTCAAGGTTTCTCCATGAAGGCAAAGAACGACATTATAGAGTAATTTTCAGAATTATTCGTCAAATTTGCTGTTACATTCTAAGAGAAACTGCCACGAAGACATCACAACCACAACTAAACATTTCTTAACAAAGAGCACATTCGTTCTATCAATTTTTTTTATATGACGCCATTCTTAACGAAAAACAAGATTCAAATCTAAGACTGTCCTTTCCATATTGGAGTTTCTAAGATCGTATCTTAAATTGTTATTTTACTGGTTCAGCATATTTTTAATCGAAGGTCATGAATTCAGGTCGTAATATTTTCAAAAGTTTAAGCATACAAATTTAAGAATTAGTATTGATAGTTCATTGTGGCAATACCAAAAAAGTATGTTGTTAATAATCTTTTATATTCCTAAGTAATATCTCGACACTCGGAAACTTATCAAACACAAAAATATATTTTATATTTTTGAAATGTTTCGTATAGGAATTATAAGATACAGAAACGTAAATTTGAATTGTTAAGTCATTCTCAAATTTTCCTCAAAATACACCCCTTAAATTTTTCAGGCCATATTTCAGTATCAGAATGATTCTAGGAAAGCTAATGAATAATGTCAGTGACATATATTAGGTTTAAATCGTAGTTGAGAATCATAGACAGAGAATTTCACAAGATGATTCCAATAATTGACACAGAATTCCTCAAACTGCAAACAATAAAATTTTCTTGAAATATAAAAGTATGGAAGAGCTACACAGGTGAAAATATTTTATTGAAAAAAATTCTAATGAATCAATCAAGACATATTAAATAAAGCTATTTCTGAATATCCTAATGTGAGGGTTGATAGTTCACGATACAGAATTTAACATTAATCGAAAACAGCTTACGAATAACAACAAACTGTTAATAATAGCACATTCAATCGGGAAAATTGCTTTGCATTAAATGTGATAAAAGTTGCAGAAAAAAACTAGTTTTTAATTGTTTAAATAATGTCATGGAAACAATTTATTTACAAAACTCGACACCAGATAAAACATTTTTTAAACTATATCAGAATATTGAGAAATATATAAAGGAATAAATACTCGCGTAGCCAAAATGAAGTTTATTTGACATTACACAAATTGCAACAAAACTTCTATAAATAATTAATAAATTTAATGACAGTTTAATACGCAATTATTCTACAGAACAAATTTATTATAAACATTTTTGAAAGTCAGTGCACGAATCTACTGAATACTTTACAAAACTTAAATACTATTTATGTCAAGTTATAGGCGAATTGAAAATTAAGAAAATAGGTTTAGAATGATGTTAAAAATTTAAAAAAATATATCAAAGCATTCAATTGCTTAAACTATGACTGAAAACTGGTATCAGTGTTGTTGATCTAGTTTAAACAAAAAGATTAGATTGTACAGAGTTTGTAATCGAAAAATAAGGGAGTGTATATTTTTGTTCGAAACGTTTTAAAAATAAATTTTCTGTATAGCCTTACAACAGCATGCATTACTATTCTAAAATGATTAAATGATCTGCAGATTATTCTAAAATCCTCCCAGCAAAATGACACACGTTTATGATTATTACTTTAGCTATTTAGTTTCACATATTTTAACAAGATATATAATAGAAAGCATCAATTTTAATCAACATATTGTTTTTGGGCAGACACTGATTTCTTTTTTGTATTCTTAAAACTGAAAGGCATTCATTGTTAAGTAATGATATAAGCTGTATGATTAACGAAATGAAAGTATAATTTTATCGGTTTTAGATCCTTAGAAATTTATTTTTGTACAAATTGAATGCTATTACTAAATCGCCACCTGGCAACAGACAGACAAATAGAAAAATACAACTGATTTACTTTCAAATTAATCTAACGAAATGCTTTTATACAAAACCTAAAGAGGATCAATTACAGAACGAGGAAAATTATCATTCAATTTCATTTAATATTTTAATCTCATGGGAACGAATTTAAAATGAAGCACTGGATAAAATTATGAATTATATATAAATTAATGATATTTTGAACATACAAAATTATTCAGTGAGAATAAGTGATGTAAGTATGAAATTTTCAAAGTATATTTGTCATAGATGAAGGGTCGTACCTCTGTCTGAGGTGTCGTCACATATGCTACCCGTAAAGGAGGGCAATAATAAGGGAGCCACATTAATTGCCCTGGCGACTGGGTCATTCATGTTCTTTCCGGATGTCTAAGCTGGGCGGAGTAACTCTTTTGTGATTGTCGTAGAGTTTTACATCATTTTTTTCATTAAAATATTTAACAACTCTCTCTCTCTATACTCTCTCTATACACTCTTGTGATGCAGTACAGTAGAACCCCGCTAATCCGAACTAAGTGGGATCGGTGCCTGTTCGGATTACCCGAAATTCCGATAAAAATAGGAAAGAAAAAGATGTGTGCTAAAAAAAATGTAAGTTATAAGTACTCAGTACTACTATCTCTTGAATTCTTTTATTCAAAAGCAGTAGAAAGAGCATACGTCTCCTCTTTTCATTAGAATGATGGATGTGCTCCTGTATGAAGTGACCTTATCTTACGGCGAATTGCATTAGTTTCTTCAATGGGTACAAAATTATGCATTCTGAAAAAGTACATTTTTGTTTTTAGTATGCATATTTAAATCATTTCGGGTAATCTTTTCAATTACAAATAATTTTCGAAATTAAAATCGGTTCGGATTAACCGAATTTCGGATTAGAGGGGCTCTACTGTAGTTATAATTGTCACCAATTTCAATGTACAGACAAGTACGGCTGAGACAATTAATCCTCCACGATTAATCTGTTACGTGTTTTATCGAAACCTGCTAAATTAAACTCGTGCGCTTATCACAAACAATGTGACAGGAAAATATCAAAATTTATCGTGCTATTTGAAAACCGTGTAGTCAGAATGTCGCATTGGAGAAGAACTGCCGCAAAATTTTCACCATGTTATGTGAAAACCATGCTATCAGAATGTCGTTTTGTAGGAATATTAACAACATTTTAAATCGGATATACAGTAAAGCCCCGGTTAACCAAATTTGGGCAAATCGAAACCCGAATTATCCGGAATGCCTCTGTAATTGCGAATCCAAAAAACACGTACATACGTCCAAACTACACGGAAATAATTGAGAAAGCAAGACCTTTTTTCAACGATATTCCCACTTTTTCTTTTAAGCCTCCCCAAGAAGGTCAGAGATTAATCTTAGAGCGCTAAAATTAAAATTAATGGGTATTAATTTTAATATATTAATTAAGATATTGTTTACCTGTGCCTGTTACGCTCAACTGCAGGTTAACTTTAATAAAGAGCATAAGTGTAGCCGAAAAAGGGAGTTTTGAATTCGTTTTACACTTAAAATAATTCAGAATTACATACTATAATTATATACATTTTAATAATAGATGTTCATGGCTTAACCGAAAAAAATCCCCTCGGTTTAGTTCGGTTAACTGGGGTTGTACTGTAATTAAAAATATTTTCCAATTCGATTCTGTCTGTTCGATCCCAATCAAAGTGCCTGACAGATGCGTTAACATGATGTAGAATTTTACATCAATTTTAAACCTAACCGGAGGGCTGGACAAACTATGTCCAATCTCTAATTTCCTCTCTTTCATGCTCTTAAGCATGGAATGTTCAATTTTACCTGTTCTCTTAAAAATAATCACCAAAAGACATTCGTATATTTAAGTTTTAAATTCAAACGTGTTTCCTTATATAATGTGTTTACCTATTTAAACTACATGTTTTTCGTACTTTTTGTTGTGCAACTACTCTTTGCTCAGCTCTTCAACTTGTGTGCTGACTGCTCTTTACCTATTTATTTAATCATGTGTTCTGATTCAGCATAATTTTTCAATTTTAAATCCGGTTTAATATTTTTTTTACATATTTTATACACATAGTCAAACGTGGCATTTGCGCCAGTAAACTCCAATGCTCCACTTCTGTACTCTAATTTAAACCTATTTTTTCAGGTTATATCTAATTTCATTAAAACATATCTAAGTATAAAATAAGCCAATACATTTCACCTACTAAAATTAAGAAATGCGCATTAAGATTTAATTCAACAAAATATAATTAACATGATGTTTGACAGTCGCGTATTTCAGTAATAGAAATATCTGAAGTGATGCAGAAGAAAAAATTTATTCTGATAATAAAATGCGGGTCAAAATAATAGTAATTTTTCCGACAGAGTATAAAATTTTAAACAACCACTCCTATTAACATTTATTATATCGCTTTAAGACATAGAAAATTATTCATTTTAAAAGTATAAATGTTGAACAATGCATTACAGTTTATCTATCCTATTAAAATTCGAAGGTAAACAAACATATGTATCCATGTCCTTCTATCTTCTCACGAACCACTGAATCCTGAAACTAGCCGTAAGTGCCAAAAGATGGAAAATAATCCAAGCAATCCATTTCGACTATTTAAATTCCGAAATTGTATTTAGTTAAAAGATATTAATTAAAAACGTCAAAATTAATAAATTGACGTGCTGTCATCTATTGGCAGCATGGTGAATTCATTCACAGAGGATTCTTTTTTCCCCTATTATTAGTTTTCGCATCCAGTGTTGCATTTTTTTATTTATTTAACGGAAGTTGATATTTCTTTTGGAGCGAGCTTCTGTGCTCGGATTTATTAACAATGGAAAAAAATCGTTTTCATGCTTTTTTTTGTATTAAAGTGTTTAATTTCGTAACGTTTGTTAGGGAAAGTAAGTGACAATATTTGTTGATTGTAGAGGAAAACGGAGGCGGGGCATATGAAAATATATGGATCCGAAGGTCTCACGTGACCTCACTTCTCTCCGCCCGGGAATATCCTATTATTCGTGATAGCCCGTGCAACGCCTGGCCACACAGCTAGTATTGGTTTAAGATTGGATTCTGAAGTTAGAGATAATGAAGTTGCACTTTCTATTGCGTGGATTAAATTTTAAACGAAATCCTTTAATTTAATATAAAAAATAGATCCACATTGAGTTTTCGTTGTTTCAAGTTATCTTCAGTATAACAGTTGTTTTGTTTTTAAATTTCAAAATCAAATACACAATATTTACGGTAATTCCAATTAAATATTTGATTAAATAAATAAGGAAAAAAAGACTGTCTGAAAACAGAACCATTCATTAAAATATTTTTCATTCATATATAGTTGAAATCGATTTGCAAACGCAAATTTAGGAATAATATTGATATAAAAGTTTTTAAAACAGGCTGAGAAGAAATATGATTTATAGAATGTCTATAAAAAAATAAGATGATTTGAGTCGTTATTGAACGACTTAAATACAAAGGATGTGTAATTACAGCCAAAGGGAAAGTAATTACGACTACAAAGAACCCGATTCACAATAAATATCTTGGAAAAATATTTCGGTACAAATATATTTCCTCTTTAAAAAGACTAGATCATGTTGCTGAAACAAAGAGAACTGGTAAATTGGATTGAAGTTTTCGTATAAAATGTGAAGGGAAGTGGAAGGTATGCAGTTGTTTCGTTTGTGACATTAGAAGCACTTGAAATCGATAAAATAAGAAAAATGACTATTAAAAAGTTGGGTTTTTAATGAGGTAAAGACAAAGTTCAGGAAGCATTCAAAATCCAGTCAAAAGTTTATTAATTTTGCCGTAAAGAAAATTTTACATACACAATAAAACGACTTACTCAAACAAATCTTTTATTTCCAACTTCGTTTGAATTATGTTTAAATCTTCCAGAGCTTTTGCTTAATAAGAGTTTTACATAAAAAGGTTGAATGATTAAACGAAAATACAGAAACTATAGAAATATTGCTATCGTGACTGTATTGGCAATGATTGTGATAGAGTTGAATGTAACGAATGAGTATTTTTTTCATTTTTAATGAATTAATAATTTTTTATCAATTTTTCCGAGAATGAAACCGCTTTTAAAATCTATTTTTTACTAAATATTTAATACAGGCATATCTCACGATCTTGAAAATGCTTTTATTGCAATTAACAACAACTGGTGCGATCAATATTTAATACAGCCATATTTTGCGATCTTGAAAATGCTTTTATTGCAATTAACAACAACTGGTGCGATCAATATTTAATACAGGCATATCTTACGATCTTGAAAATACTTTTATTACAACTAACAACAACTGGTGCGATCAATTTTGTTCCTTCGAATTGGGATTCCTTAACAGTATTTATAAGCGATTAAATATTTCGCACTTTTCAAAAAGCTAGGAAGAGACAGTTCAACCATAAAGAGCTAAGAAATATATTAATACAAAATATTTCGAGAATTAAATTAGGAAGACTCCAACATGCTGCTAAAACAGAAAGAATGGACTGAATTTTTGGTAAGCAATTTAAAGGAATGAAAATGCAGACTATCTCTTCTGTAACATTACATGTACTTCCAATCGGTAAGTAATTAATTGATTATTGAAAAGTTGTGTTTTTCAGAAAGGTAAAGTGGAAGTTCATAAGGCACTCAAAATCAATTCAAAAGTCGTTCAACAGATATGCCTTCGATTTAACAGACTAAACGAGCGAAAGAGGGTTTATAAATCGTGAGTTGTTTTATGAGCAAAATTTAACCCTTTCGCGTTCATTGCTTTCGCAGTGAAACCACACATCGAGCATTTTTTTACTGCGCATGGGCGAAACGTAGCGTCATTTTTCTTTCATAACTTAAGAGCCAGATATATAGACCAACTTATATAAAAATTCCAGTTCAATACCATTGGTATTCACAAAGATATCGGCATTGCAAGAGCTAAATTGCTTTCGATCTCCAAGAGAAACAAAATGATGAGGGTTTTTGCACAAATTTATATTTTTTAAAATTGAACCTTCGAAAGTAATGTTGAATTTTATGAAGGTTGAATATCCTGAATACTCACGTATACTGATAAATTAAATACATAATTTAAATTGCACTTCCATGATAACTTATTCGGAGGAAAAACAGCCCGTTACCGTTCATTGGTTTTACTGTGAAACCACAAATTTATTCAAAATTAAAAATGCTAAATTTTTTGCCTTCACATATTTATGATCAGATACATGTCTAAAACTCAATTTTGAAATAAATTTAGTAATTTTCAAAACGAACGTGTAGTGAAATTGAAAGGGTTAAAACAGGAATTACACTTAATTAATTATACTTGAAATTATCCGTAAAATCCGTGAAATTATCCGTACTAAAAAAACTGCACTTAGAGCCTTTAAATTTGACACACAGGTAGTCTTAATGGTGACTCAATGCACCTCGAAGCCGGAGTTTTAAAATTTAATCTAGAAATTTTTTTTATTTAATATTTTGTGGCATTTTGGGTGATTTTTCATACTCATTTTTCCATTGCATTTTTTCTAATAATCGTAGATAGAAAACAGATACACAATAAGAAAGAACAAACAATTTCCGTTCTAATGAAGTTTATTTTTAAAGTCTAAAAGTTAGTTTTAAACAAAAAAGTTGCCGTATAATATTTTCTCTAATTTTAATAAATTAAAAAAAAAATTTTTGGTATAAATTACAATGCAATTCAAACCGTTTTCATTTTTTAAACAAATATTTAATTGCGTGTTTCATTGTTGAAAGCCGAGTTAATATCCTAATACATTTTGCTTTCATGTTTTATTTCACCAAATTTTTGCGGAATCTTTAAACAAATATGATAATAATCATGTCACGGGCTACGCCGTGTGGGTACTGCTAGTGTAAGTATAAAATATATCAAGTACATATCATATTTGAAACAAAGAAATTTGCTTACAACTGTGTATTAGTGGAATGAAAACCCCTCAAGATTATTAGAAGAAAATCTCACGAATACTAGTCAAATTTTGTCACTAAAACAGAAGTTCGTTAAATCGAGGATTTAATGAATGTCAATACATTAAAATAAAGAACATACGCAAACTCGGTATTAATTTCTTAGTAGTGTTATAGATTTTGATTGCTAGCATGCAATCCGGATCAAAAGAATGAAAATGAAACGCATAAGCAGACACACTCTTGCGCTGGTAATATTTTAAATAAATAGAATAAAAGTGCTTATTAATTTTGCAGAAAAGACGAATTGACAACGGATGTAATAAAGTTTGATGTTTCGAATTGAAATTTTTAATTTCATTTTAAAAAGAATGTTTCAAAATTAATAACAATTTTGTAAATTTTTCAAAACAGCGAGGGAAGATGATGTTTTGAATCGGCAATTAATAAATGGATATACATATAAATGCATTTTCGTTAAATAAATTCTTTGCAATGGCTGTTTCTCTATTTACAGGGCGAGTTTAAATGATTTTGTAATCATTTAAATTATCACTATTATTACCAAATATATATTAGGATTTCCCAATTAAACTATAAATTTTGTTTTAAAGAAAAAAATAAAGATTTAAATACAGTAAAACACCATTTATACATGTTTCAAGGGACTGACTTAAAACGACGTATAAATGAAAAGGCGTATAATCGAAATTTTAATAAAAAGCTTTAATTATTATAAATTGAATGCTACTAATGCAAATTCATTTTAAAATATTAATTTTAAAGTTTTTAGCTAGTGCTAGTATAATACTATATAGTATGAAAATCAATAATTAAATTTTAAAATTAAACATTTATCATAAAGAGAGAAAAACAATACCTTTATTTTATAGTTTGAGTACTATTTACACATATCTTATACGATTTATGTGCATGCAGGTTTAATTAAGAAAATTTTTAATCGTCTTCTGACGTGCTGATTGTCTATGAGTATTAAGTACATCATTTTGAATCGAATTAAGTTCAATGAATGTTTGTCACCATTCTTTTGACAAAAGAAATAATTTCGAAGCTTCGCAATGGAGTCCATTGCGTTTTTAAAGAAAGGTGGAATAGCACTTCTTCATCATCGCTTAACTTAACACCGGACAAGATTTGTTAAATAGTATTAAGCACTCATTTGAATCGAATTAGTTCAATGAATGTTTGTCGGCCTCTTTGACAAAAAAAATAAAATAATCTCTTGAAGCTCGCAATGGAGTCCATCAGTTATAAAGAAAGGTAGAATAGCACTTCTTCATCATCGCTAAATTAACACCGACAAGATTTGTTAAATAGGCTAATTAAGTTCATTTAATCGAATTAAGTTCATACAATGTTTGTCACCACTTCTTTGACAAAGAAATAATTTGAAGCTTCGCAATGGAGTCCATTGCGTCTTTAAAGAAAGGTGGAATAGCACTTCTTCATCATCGTTTAAATTAACACCGGACAAGATTTGTTAAATAGTATTAAGTGCATCATTTTGAATCGAATTCAATGAATGTTTGTCACCATTCTTTTGACAAAAGAAATAAGTTCGAAGCTTCGCAATGGAGTCCATTGCGTCTTTAAAGAAAGGTGGAATAGCACTTCTTCATCATCGCTTTAACTTAACACCGGACAAGATTTGTTAAACTAGTATGCAAGTAGACATTTTAATCGAATTAAGTTTCAATGAATGTTTTGTCACCATTCTTTGACAAAAGAAATAAGTTCGAAGCTTCTCAATGGAGTCCATTGCGTCTTTAAAGAAAGGTGGAATAGCACTTCTTCATCATCGCTTAACTTAACACCGGACAAGATTTGTTAAATAGTATTAAGTACATCATTTTGAATCTGAATTAGCTCTCCAATGAATGTTTTTGTCACCATTCTTTGACAAAAGAAATAAGTCGAAGTTTCGCAATGGAGTCCAAAGTTGCGTTTTAAAAGAAAGGTGGAATAGCACTTCTTTCATCATCGCTTTCACACCGACAAGAACAAGATTTGTTAAATAGTATGGCATCATTTGAATCGAATTAAGTTCAATGAATGTTTGTCACTCATTCTTTTGACAAAAAGAAATAATTCTGAAAGTTTGCATGGGGAGTCCATTGCGTTTTTGTTATTGACAAGTGGAATAGCACTTCTTCATCATCGTTAAATTAACACCAGACAAGATTTTGTTAAATAGTATTAAGTTACATCTACTTTTGAATCGAATTGTTTCAATGAATGTTTGTCACATTCTTGACAAAAAGAAATACTGAAGCTTCAATGGAGTCCATTGGCGTCTTTAAAGAAAGGTGGAAATAGCACTTCTTCATCATCGCTATTGTAAATTAACGGACGACAAGATTTGTTAAATAGTATTATGCATCATTTTGACCGAATTCAATGAATGTTTGTCACCATTCTTTTGACAAAAGAAATAAGTTCGAAGCTTCGCAATGGAGTCCATTGCGTCTTTAAAGAAAGGTGGAATAGCACTTCTTCATCATCGCTTAACTTAACACGCTGACAAGATTTCATTAAATAGTATTAAGTGCATCATTTTGAATCGAATTGCTAATGAATGTTTTTGTCACTATTCTTGACAAAAGAAATAAGTTCGAAGCTTCGCAATGGAGTCCATTGCGTCTTTAAAGAAAGGTGGAATAGCACTTCTTCATCATCGCTTAACTTAACACCGGACAAGATTTGTTAAATAGTATTAAGTAAAACATTTTGAATCGAATTGAGTTCAATGAATGTTTGTCAGTCCATTCTTTGACAAAAAGAAATAAGTTTCGAAGCTTTCAATGGATCCATCGGGTCTTAAAAGAAAGGCGGAATAGCACTCTTTCATCATCGCTTAACTTAACACCCGATCAAGATGTTAAATAGTCATTAAGTACACTCTTTGAACGTCGAATTAAGTCAATGAAATGTTGGTAGTACCATTCTTGACAAAAGAAATAAGTCCGAGCTCTTCAAATGGAGTCCGAATTGCGTTTTTAAAGAAAGGTAGGCTAGCACCTTCATCATCGCTTAAATTACACATCGACAAGAAAATAAGATTTGTTAAATAGCTATTAGCTACATCATTTTGAATCGAATTAAGTTCAATAATATTTTCACCATTCTTTGACAAAAGAAATAAAAGTTCGAAGCTTTCAATGGAGTCCATTGCGTCTTTAAAGAAAGGTGGAATAGTACATTCTTCTTCATCATCGCTAATTAACACCGACAAGCATTTGTTAAATAGTATTAAGGCACATCATTTTGAATCGAATTCAAGTTCAATGAATATTTTCACCATTCTTTTGACAAAAGAAATAAGTCTGAAGCTTTCTCAATGGAGTCCATTGGCGCCTAGTAGAGCGGTAGAATAGCACTTCTTCATCATCGCTTAAATTAACACCGGACAAGATTTGTTAAATAGTATTAAGTACATCATTTTGAATCGAATTAAGTTCAATGAATGTTTGTCACCATTCTTTTGACAAAAGAAATAAGTTCGAAGCTTCTCAATGGAGTCCATTGCGTCTTTAAAGGAAGGTAGAATAGCACTTCATCATCGCTGAAATTTGCACCAGACAAAATTTGTTAAATACTACAAAAGAGTTATATAAAAAAATTAACTAAGTGTATCAATTGCTATTGCCGAAAAATTTGTAATTTAAAATAATAAAAAAAGTATTTTCAATGAGAAAAATATATCTAACAATGAAGTTCTAAAAATGTTAAATATCATCAGCTTACATATTGGCTGTTGCCACTTTAAAAATCCATATTTAAAATCTGAATAATAAATTTGATGTTTTCAAAGAATAACAAATGTGTACTTGTTGAATTCTAAAAAATGAGCATGAAAGATGTTCTTAGTTGTTAGAAAGTTCTGAGCATGAGAGTTTTAACTTAAGTCTCATTCGCAGATGATTTTTGAAAACATATTTGTCTCCAGTAAAAACTTCCTATTTCAGGAAGAGAAATATTAAGTTTAAACTTGCATAACAGACTGTAGTTTGAAAAACACTCATTAAAATCAAAACGAATAAGAGGATCATTAGTGTTTCCTATTTGAGCACCTTTTCAGACGGAAGACAATTACAGAATAATGAATATCAGAAAAATAAAGAACGGAACAAAATCGGAGAACGGTATCACGAGTCTACTGTTTTATGGATTAGTGTCTACGTCACATCCAGTGAAGGCTACTCTCCAATTGTCACTTTTCCGAAAATGATTTTCAATTGTTGAATTGAACTTTTCAAGATCAATGAAAACTATTCCCAAGGTCCGTGCCAGTATGATTTTAGAGTGATTAATAGTGTAAGAATGAATGATACGGTTACGTCAGTGATACAGTTCTCTCATTAGAGAGTTTTGTGCATGTAAAACACTCATTAATAAATGATGGAGAAACATGATTTATAGAGCAAAGAGTTGATTGTTAGTGGGCGATGAATATTTTATTAGATATCGGAACGAATGATATCAATAAATTATACCCGTACGACAAAAGCGAATAAAAAAAGACACAAAGAAAATAGGAGAAAGAGTGGTTAAGTAATATTAACAATGGTCCTGACAGATTATCGTTAACGATATCTCTTAGGTTTGTACTTTAGTAAAGGTATATTATTCAGGAAACTATCTACTTTATAAAGAATTATTTATTAAACACTTTAACACGACTTTTGCATGGAATTTCATTTATTTTATGCTGTTATTCGCAGTTAGAAGAAAAAGTCAATTCTTAAAATTGAATAATTTCTAATGAAATAACAATGAAATTGCGTTTAAGTGAATTATATAATGACATTTTATAGTGAATTAGCAAATTCTTATAAATAATTAATAATCTAATTTTAAATTTAAAGCAACTTAATCTCTATTGATATCGTGTCATTAATGATTCAATTCGAGGAGATTCAAGGCCACTGACTCTAGTGCTCCTAACAGATCCACTCTCTCCATTGGTTGATGAAGTTGAAAGCAGTCCAACTTTAGAAGAACTTCGCACGCACGCACGCACGCACAACACACGACACACACACAGCCACACACACACACACACACACTACACAATACACAACACACACAATAACTACCACACACACACACACACACAATTGTTAAAAATACCAAGAATAATCGATAAAATTTATCACTGTATTAATTTTAGAGTGTAGAACCAGTTTTAGAATGTGAAAACTGAATCAATGAATCAAGAAACAATCAATCAGTATCGATCAATCAATAAGGCTAACAGTTAAAATAATTTGGATTCTGCATATTTTTTTACAATACGGTGACTAGAAAGAAGATTATACACTGCATTAGACAGAATTTTAACCTTGAATTGTAGTCAGAAGACTGTTCAAGATTAAAAGTACCAGCTAACACGGTGACTAGAAAGAAGATTATACACTGGTTTACACAGAATTTTAACCTTGAATTGTAGTCAGAAGACGATTCAAGATTAAAAGTACCAGAATTGAACTTAGACAGAAAGCGACCATCGCAAATCGGTAGAAAATTATATAATGTTTTCAGGCACCGGGACATGTCAAGGTGTCAAAGTTAAAAGGGGAGAACGATACTTAACTCGACATATTTTTACATCTCTGCAATGCAAGGACATTTTCAATTCTGTGAATTTAAAGGTATTAGGTAAAATAAAAATTCAGAACAATGATATTCCAATCTCGAAACTAAGACTCAGTCCTAGTATTATTTACTGACTGATATTTTGCTGACAAAAATTAATTTATTTGTTATTTTGACCAACCTTGCTGACCTAAAGTCTATCTTGATTCTCGAGAAATCGCATAAGCTGAGCGATTCAATGTACTGGACAGCTTCTTTCATTAAACAGTTTTTACACTGCAAGTATTTTGGAGGGAGGATATAAAGGTGAGGGAATTATTAGCTCAAAGTTCTACTGGACAAATATATCACGACAGGAATAATTTTTCAAAATTCAGAATAATGAAAGTGACGATTAAAACAGATAAGAGTATAATTATCAACACTGTTAATCATGCTCTAAACCAACAAATGTTAACAGTACAATACAATGCAGTACAAGCATTACAGTACGACTTATTGATGGAATATGAAAGTAAAAATCAATCCCTATTTTCACAGACAAGAAAAGGAATCCGACTTCAAATAGGTTCTTTTGTGTCTGCAGATTATTGTTTCAATATAAGATGTTTTTTAGATACCTTAAATAACAATTAACAATTAAACTAGATAGTTGGTTGGTAAAAGAATTTTCCCCATACGAAATGATAAAATGAATACAGTATTTTATTTTATTTATCAAGATAGCAAACTCATTCAAAAGACTTTGAAAAATAAGATAAATTCAATTTTCTAATGTTGTTAATAAAATATTTTGTTCAGTCTTAAACTACTAATTAAATAGTTATTACTATTTATGTTTGGAACCTAATCTTTCCAATTTCTTAAAATGTTTCGCATTGTTTATCACAAATTGCACGTTTTATAATGAAAATACACTAAAATAAGACAAAACTGTATTTTTTTATTTTCTATTATTTGAATTATTGACCTTTGACATCCGAAAAAAGACTAAATAGGTTTGCATAACATATTATAACTAGTTCCGTTATAAAGGAAAAAAAAACATTTTTAGTATTTTCTCTTTATAAAAGGTATTGTACGCCTCTTCTTTATCATACATTAAAATACTCATCAAGTGACACTTCTAAATTCACGTGCATTTAATGTATATAAATATATACACATTTTTTCACGGTCTATTTAAATGTCGCAAATATACATCACTTTTGTTATAAAGACTTTAATAAAATAAAAACAATTTCCAATTAGTTCGAGCTAGAGTAATTCATTCGACAAAATTATCCAAGATACGTTCACAATAAATTTGCGCAAATAAGACATAATATAACAGAAACAATAGAACATGTAATAAATGCAAATCAGGGTATTACATAGAACAAATTTATAAAAGCGCTATATCCAGTTAATTAAAAACAAGAAGTGTTAAAATATATTAATAATAAACTAATAAATTAGAAAAGGGCAAACATGAGCAAGAATTCCGATGAAAAAAATGATTTTTTTTTCTCCTGATTCCCTTTAAAGGAAAAGAAAATAATTAGAATTCACGAGAATTAGGAAAGCATCTGAAATGTTTTTGCTTGTACCTAATTAATATTCATTAATTAAGAATATGTGTATTCGTAACGTTATCTTTTATTAGTTTACGAAAACGACAACTCCAACGAAAACCAAAATATCGAGTAGGTAGAGATTCAGAAAACCCATTAAGTTTAAAAAGTGATTATCTATACAGAACTTTAATTAAAACTTTCATAAGAACTATGAAAAAAAGGACAATAATTTATGCGTCTGATGTGCAAAAATAAATTGAATGTGCTCCTTTTCAATAATTATTAAAATAATTACGGAATGTGATCCGAGTTTAATAAAATTTTAAAATACCAGGTATTAAAATTTGTAATTCATAAAATAAAACTGCTTTCCAAGTTTTTGCAATTTTTTTACCATACACAGAATATAAAAGTTAAGGATGAAACGTTTTTTTAATCGTGAGAGGTAAAAAACATACTCTTCGGATTTTTTTTCTTGCTCAATCACAGGGAATTTAAATAAGCTTTAAAGAATAATAATTCTAATGAATTTAGACATACGCACAGAATTATCAAAATTGCAAATATTTGCCAACGAAACTGTATTAAAAGAATTCGTTTTTTGAAATAGGAAATAATTGGTTATATATTTTTTATGAAAATGTTTTATGGTCTTTGTTTGTTTGCA
>BGPR01004328.1:96601-109739 GCA_013235015.1 Araneus ventricosus | reverse complement strand
GCCAAGTTTTCGAAGTGTCGCTTCTTCTCTTATAAGTTCTTTGGTTAGACTCTATTATCACAATTTTTACTAATAACATTTCCAGAGACATAAGATGGCGGCGCGGTTCCATGATTCACTTTTGCTTCCCGGCTTTCTTGGCGCCTATTCAAGGTTGTTTGGCGAGAGAGTCAATTGGGGGAAAACGAAAATGAATAGCATATTAAAGTTATACTCGTTTAAAATACACACATTTAAAACAGATATTGACTTTATGCCTTATATATGTGTATTTTATGGTAATAACTTGCTGATATCTTTTGGCCTTGATGTTTTTTAATACATTTTAACAGAAAGTAATACATTTCGGATTCGAAATTTTGCGCGTTGTCGCTAATTCTAAACCGGTTAGACCGGTTAAACGGAAAAAGCCCATTTTCGCCTTTCCGTTTCGCGTTTTACAGAAAGTGTCCGTATGTTTAAAAGGAAAATACCGGTTTCGAGACATTATGGAAATTTTCCGCTAAAATCAGTAAATTTTCACCTGAATTTTCAGGTGGATTTTTTACAGTGTATTCTGAACCTCAAAACTAAGCTTTGCTATCTCAGACGTTAACTTGTGTAGTACGTCTCCGTTAACTGCATTTGAGCATGTCGATTTTCTATTGCGCGCGGGGTTTTCGTAAATTTTGAAATTCTCCTCCTCAATTCTTGCTGATGTAATTGCATCATCCAACGTACGCGGATTTTTGCTTAATACTTGCCTTTGCAATTCTGGTTTAAGACCTGCACAAAATCTTGCCAATAAAGCACTATGTTTTGCGTCCCTAACTGCTGGATTGTCCCCGTTCGCTTGAATTTGAAGTATACTATTACCTAATCACCGAATGCGATTCCCAAATTCGAAAATAGATTCTTTATCTACATGCGTATATTGTGCTAATTCCTGGAGGTATGTTGTTAAGGGGGTTTGTTCTCGAAATTAAGAATTAACGCATTAATTACATGATCATAATCATTTAATTCTTCACTTCTAATGTTAAAGGAAACGAATTTTTCAGCATCATCACATATCTTAAGCTTCAAAATTGTCAACTTTTCACCCGGCGACCAATTGTTTAATTGACCTACTTCATCAATCCTTTTAATGAAATTCCTAACGCTATCGTTTTTCCCTGAAAATCTAGGAATTAACTCGACTAAACTCATGCTAACATTGCGTCCTTGAATTGGCAAATCGGGAACAATTGGTTCATTTTGTCGTCTACCCCTATTTCTATTGGCCATAATTACTGATCATAGAAACACGAAAACACAACCGATTATGAATATATCAGACAATATTTACATTACAAATCAACATAATTACAACACAAGCACTCAATTCTGCAAACCTTACAAGTGCGCATAATATAATTTATAAACAAAATAAATTTCTGGGAAATAGGCATTAATTTCTGTAAAACTACTATTACTCAAATTTCAATTAATTATTTTTGATTCATCATTAAATCTAAATGCTATGTAAGCAGATTGCATTGGCGTTCAATGACTTAACCCTAACTCAACTACGTGCAGCCTTTTGTCACGGTACCAATGAAGCGGTGAGGTCTCAACATTAATTAAAATCTCTATTCTTAACATTAAATAAACTAGCTAGAGACCCACCAGATCTGATAGTATAGTTTTGGGTACATTAAAGACTATAAGATAAGCTGCAATCGTACTAAAAAAACAGACTTCGATAAATTAATCGTTTAACAAAGTGTTAGATTAATATTACAAAATTTGCTCCATACATTACGTTGCACGAAACAAATTACTTATTCTCTAGATTAAATAATACATAAAATTATACATCTACAGAGCAATGAACCAACCTCACCAGACAAGTGACAGAAGCTCGAGGGATCCATCCTCCATGATGGTAAGCAGCGAAATCTACTGAACGAGACAGCCACTAACTTACTTCTCCTCGACCCACTCCGAACTGACCCCCAAGACTGAGTGAGGTTACAAGTCACGGGTTCGCGCCAGATCGCCAAGTAGTTACCTGATCTCTCCTCTTATTGATCTTACTGGCGTTTCATGGCGAGCGGTGTTTCACTACATAATAGTGTGTTTAGTTTAGTTATAATAGCGTTTTGAAGCAACACGAGGGTTATTTTGGGACGGACCTCATAATTTTGAACCTCTGTCAGATGTCGAGGACGACATCTGAGCTGGCACCCCCTCTCCAAATTTCCGCGCCACACCAACTACAGAATTAATACAATTTAATGGGATTTATATGCGACTTTTTTATGCATTATATACATTCAATAGACTACCGAAATTTCGCTCCCAATTTTCTAATTACGTTATAAAATCTGGAAATATACAGGTTACAAATAATTAAGTTCTGGCTGAGTCGCAAGCAGGATTTCTACAAATTATAGACACTTTTTTTTTATATGTCTGCGTTAAAGGCTTTTTCATACAAAGTATTAAAAAGTAGAAGTAGTGACTCAAAACTATTTTCCAGAAATTATTGAAATAACTTTTTGGACTGCCTTAAATAGTTTTAATAGTTAAAATTTATTTATGAAGGGATACAATAGCAGATGGAATATTTAAAGTCGGAATTATAATTTTTTTAACGAAAATACAATTGATTGATAATTTCATAGCTACAAATAATCCGATTTATTTATCGCCACTCTATGTCATTATTCAATCTCCCAATATTGAAACATTAACAGAAACAGAAGAATACGAGTATTTTTCGTTTCAATAAATCTGCTAATTATTACGTCATCAACACTAAGAGTAGTTAGATAATAAGAGTTCTGGAGCTTCGGGAGGCGGGAAGACCACTCCCTTCCCCCCTCCCTACTTCCTCCCACCCGACTTCCAGCCGAGTTCAGATAAGGAATTTGCTTGAACTTTAACTCCTCTTAGATTAGATAAGAATGATGATAAGAAATTAATTATTTTTCTCCACAGATTTGCCTTAAAATAAAATATTTAAATATAAAATAATTTTGTACTTACAAACTGAAGACTTCTTCACTCGATCCAACCCAGTTTTTCCATGTACTGTTTGAAATAAAACATTAAAATAGACATAATGCTTAAAAATTATATATTTTTTAAAGGATCAAGCCCAACCACCACCCGATGTTTTTTAAGAACACATCGCCTCAATCCAGTTTTTTATAAATTAACCTATTTGGTTAAAACTTAGAAATTAATTAAAATAAACCTAAAACTTAGAAATTAATAAACCTAAAACTTAGAAATTAATAAACCTGAAACTTAGAAATTAATAAAACTTAGAAATTAATAAACATAATGCTTAAAAATTAAATATTCTTTAAAGGATCAAACCCAACCACCACTCGATGCGTCTTAAGAACACATCGCCTCAATCCAGTTTTTTTTTTATAAATTAACCTATATTATAATGACCATAAGACAAGCTCGTCACACCATCTTCAAGTAAAAATCGCTTATCATCAAAAGCAGACAAAGCTCTTTTGCTTTGCTGCATCGAAAAAATGTGGTGCTTCTCGCTGCCGATTCTGTTCTGAGAGATGGTCGAAGGTTTACGACTCAGCAAACATTCTCTATAATTGGCATGTTTCAATTGTTGTTGCCGCACGCTCTTATAAATGCCTTTGGCTGTCTGCTTTTCATCTCTTTCACTAAGAATGGAATACATTTTTGAACGCAGCCCAATAAATTTAAGACAGGGCTGACCATTTAGCTCATCCTTGAAATATCCAACTTTCTTTTTGTTTTCATCACTGTATAAAGGATGATCTCTCGGATAATCCGAAAAATCAAAATACTGTTTCATTCTTTCAAGGTCTTTGTTAAGATCACCAATTGTTATTTCATAACAAAGCGAGTCAGTATCAGTGAAAAGCAGTCTCGCCTTATCACCGTACTTTGTCATGATAACGTTATAGTGAAAGTCATAAATGAGCACTTTGCTGAGCTCAAGTATGACACATCCAACTTGAATTGGGCGGTTTAAACAAAGTTTGGTCAATTTCCGCTGAACCGCAACTAAATTTTCATCAAATATTGTGAACGCATGAAAGGCAGGAGAAGCAACCAACTTTTCACCTCTTTTCTTGGTCTGAACTATATCAACCTTCACCCGGTTTCGCAAATTTTCCATGGTTTTACCATAAACAGCATTATTGAGCAATTTGAAAAAATCTTTTTCAAAGGCTGTTTTGGCGTGTTTTCGCTGCTCCGTATTAAAGTTGATATAGTCCTTTAACCTTTTCCAATCGGCGGTACATACGCTGTACCGGGAATTTTTATTCCTTTAACTTCGGCTACGGTACAAGTGTTGTACCGAGCATTCGAGTGATAGTTCTTTCCCCCTCTTTCTCCTGGAAGGAGTTTCACGACCCATTCAAGAACGTGAGTTCTATTGTCCGTAGTTGGGTGGGGATATTTTTCGCCAATGTTATCAGTCGTAAGCTCTTATTCTACATTTTTGGCGATGTTCAGGGACAAGAAATTCCAAAAATCTGAAAAGTAATCCATTCGATAATTTTACGCTGACGATAAAAGACGAAATTTTCTTTTCTAGTGTTTGTTTCTTGGATTTTTTAGAATGCCTCAAAAATATCTCACGGATATGGTGATTGAGAATGTGATGAAAAATTTGGATGAAGAAAATTTTGATGATAATTATTCAGAGAGTTGAGAATCAAAAAAAGTGTGTTTGAAAGAAAATACTATAAACAGAAAAAAAGACTCTTTTAAGAGCCCAAAGGTTTTAAAAAGTAGAACACGTTTCTGCATATTTAAAACAGACGTTTAAAAAAGTATTGCTTAGAACAAATTTTTCATTTTAAAAATTTAAGATTTCAGTTTGATTTAGGGACAAAACTTATTCAAGAATATATATTAATAATTTTTGTCTAAACATTAAAGATTCAGAAATGCATTTAACCCAGTAAAAAATTATTTTCATTGGAATATAAGAAATCAGTTGAATGTTTTGCCTTTGTTTGCTGAACTTCGGCTTTATTTAGTATTCCGTAAAAACTGTCATTTCCTTCCTGGAAATGTTTCATCATTTTTTTTTCAATCACACTTTCTCATATTTGAACTCAAAAGACTTTAAGGATAGTTATTTCTTTGTACACTAAACAAGGCTTCAATTTGGGAAGTACAATATTTAGGAAAAAATTTCTAATATATTTTACCTCAAATTCTGTTCTCCTGTTGCATGTTTCGTCGGATAATTTTGATAATATGTGTTGATATTATTCATTATGGTATTTGACTATATAAGCTTAATCTCAAACTTTATAGAGTATGCATACTTAGCGATCTGTAACTGGTCATATAATTTATTACTACACTAAGTAAGCACCGAAATTATAAAAAAATGTTCAAGATCGAATCAATGCAATCTCAGAGAAATGTAGTTTTGAGATTACAATAACATTTCAGTTCACATTTGACATATTAAATGCTCTTTTAATATATATACTCCTTGAAAATATGGTTTATAAAATATATAAGGTTTTATTGTCTATTTCTTTTAAATGTTAATTAACGCAATATACAACTTTCAGTTATGTTAAATTTTTTAATATTTAATACTGAATAAATATTTATATTGTTTTTAAGTAACTTGAAAAAAGTTGACTGGATTAAGAACTGATCATAAAAAAATTCTAAAACTATTTTAACGCACAAATAAAACGATTTCCTACTATATTATTAATCTTTGTATAATGTTTTTCATACATTTAAACAATTGATATCATACCACTTTGTTTTAGAAGAAGTTATATCGAGTAATTTGTGGAATTGAAAATAAAATTGAGAATGAAACAAAAATTATAAATATAAGCCCTTTTTTCATATATGATTATTATTAAATATCCCATTTAGATCAATTTTACTCTCTTAGTACCTGAAATGCTGTACTTTCAACTCGAGTAGAAAATCTATTTTAATCTTTAAAAAGAAATCTTGCATATTACAAAATGAATAATAATTATAGAAACAAAATAAGTTTTTCAAAGCGAGAAATTCATTCAAATAAAAGTGGGAGGGAAGAATTTAGAAAAAAAATTATTGAAACATATGTAGCCAAATCTAGAGACCTTCCTGACACTGGAATCATTATTGACCAGAAAACGGCAGCCCTTCCCCTCACCCCATTGTAAAATGAATGCCTTAACAATACTGCATGGAGTGTCAATGGTCATACTGGTCTTTCTAGTGGGGGAAAGAAATGATCTGCTCTGCTCTAAAATTAGCCGAACGAGGGATATATTTTCCTTCGATCTGCGCCGAGTTCTAGAGGTTAACCAACAACGTTCATTGAATTTCATTACTCGATGAACTTTTATCAACTTGAGTCTTAATGAGAGGTACAGTTTCATATTCCTATAGTGCAGCACATAGTTCTGTTTGTTGCAGAAGTTTGGCACCAACTTCTCAGATTTCAATGCACGCTGTACATTCATCTCATTTAAAATACTTAATGCTGTTGGACTGAGCTATGAAGTTGGATCATGAAGTTCGGGAGGATATTCCATGTCCAAGATGTAACCTGTTGTGGCATCATCGGGAGTTTGGCATATTTGCTGCAGCGAGATCTTAGGCGAAAGCTATTCATAATCACTAACAGGCAATGGTTGAGACATGGCTCAACTGAAAAAGAATAAAAGACAGGTTTTAGATATTATGAATCACGTTATTTGAACTTTTCATTGTTTCGGCTAATACTTTTATTGTTAATATTTTTTAAATTAACTTTTCATTGTTTCAGCTAATACTTTTATTGTTAATATTTTTTAAATTAACTTGAATTATATAAACAATCACATTATTTCAGTTAAATTAACACTTTAATTATATATTATGACCAATCATATTATTTCAGTTAAGACGTTAGAGAAATATATTATAAACAATCACATTAACTTGAATTAATTAAAAAGATTCTTACCCATAAAGGTTATTAGCATCCAAGTAGATGATATACTTGTTGACTTCGCTGGCATCATAGTTTGGACACTGGGGATGGTTGGCCTAGCTGTGTCGATGACTAATCATGGAAACGCCTCCTCGAATCCCTTTCTCAATGAATAGATGCATGTCGATATCTGTAAACAGATCCAACTTCACATCTGTCATTTTCAATGCTGCTTGCCATGCCAAGCCAAGCCTGGAGAAGTCAGCATGTGTGCTGCATCCAGTTGATAAAAATTTTGTGTCAGTTTCCGAAAGTTCTCGAACACATCTGACAACAAAATCACGTCAGTTTTATACAGGTCATGATATTCTCTCTCCTAGATTTTTAATTTCAAAACACTTCCAAACATTTTGGGCATGTTTGTAGTCAGTTTCACTGATTCTTTCATTGACGAGGGAACTGTGAAAAGCAGAGCGTGGAGGCAGTTGGGTTTCCTCAGATTTACTGAATGAAGACATATACTCATAGGAATGTATGCCCTTTTTCAGTAATAGATCCCTGTGTGGTGAAGAAATGCAGCTTTGCATGTTGCAAAACTTGCTGTGATCCAAATTTTCGACCAGTTTTTGAAGAGAGGTGTTAAGAAATTGAAAACTGTCGACAAATTGTAAGGTGACAGGATTTTCCTTTCTTCGTCGGATGGAGAAGGAGATGTACTTTTCCATGTTGTTGGGAATGACATCTATTTCATGATCTTGAAGTTTCCCAAGACCCTGCATGATGAGATGACCATCATAATTCCTCAGGTTGTGGAATATGCATGGAATTATCTTGCGCTGTTTAAGTTGCAAGTTGCATTTATTATGCAGAGCTTGCCTATACTTTCCTGAGAGGTGGTCGTGATCTCTCACCCGATCTTTCCCTAGCCATTTTTTGCACAAGTTGCAATGAGTGGCTTTTTGAAACTCTTCCAGGTCTCGTGTTGTCATATGCATTGGGGTGATGGTGTGAAGCTTTTTGGCTAGAATGTCCTTCTGCCTGACGATGGATGTGATGAAATGATCCATCGCATCGCTTCCACGATAAACGGTGACAGGTTTCAGAGGAAGTCCATTCGGTCCAATGATGAGATATGCATTGCCGCATGGGATGTGAGATGCAGTCTTGCCTGGAAGAGTCTGCATCGGTTCGATGAGAGTTTCAAAATCTGCATAAATGGCATTGGGAACAGGCTGAGAAAACTTGTGTTGTTTAAATTGCAACACACTCTCTTCTCCGAGCTCAGGCATGACGATGCGTTGAGAGCTGTGTTCGTTGCAATATGGTAAATGATCCTTTAATAAGGATTCTGTGGTGAAACGGTGTAGGCAGGAATAGCAATAAAATGTTTCACCGTTAAAATTTGTGAGATCACCAAGGAATCGACTCATGTTTTTTATCAGGCAGTAGTGCTTGTCATTACCTTGAGTTTTATACAAAAGGTTGATGACTTGGATGTCCTCCCTCTTGGAAATGTAGAGAGGAAACACCTCGTCATCTTCATATCCAAACACGTTGATTCGGAGATTGTTGAGATTTTCGATGATGGGAACTTTGCAGGGCTGAACAGGATACGTCACATTTCCCAACCGCAGTTCCTGCTCCATGGACGCATAATGATAAACTCGTTCAGCACTTTGACCAACAGGATGTAGGGCAGCCAACACAGACCAGATAAAGCATTTCTGATCTGTGTTTTTTATGTTGATCACAGCTTTCTTGGCAGCTAACTTGGATGTAAGAGGGATGTAACTGCTGGGGGCCAAAGGATGATAGGTTGCAATCTTCAACTCCATGTGAATGACAGAGTCAAAGACCCAACCAGATCCGTTCTTGAGAAACTCGTCGAGCGATTCTTTGATTTTCTCAAAGGCCTGCTCGATGTGATCTCCAATCATAGAGGTGTCCAACTCTATGACCACCTTGCTTCGGAAGTAGGGCGTGAAATACTCCACATCTCCGTCGGGGGTCTCCCTGCTGAAGCGTATTTTGGATACACAGTACCACTTGATAGCCTTCTGCTGGCGATCATGTCGTGGATTTGTGGACGAACTTCTTCAAAGAAGAGAATTAAATCCCACTTCCCAGCAGGAGTCGGCGTCATGAAATGGGAAGAATACACTCCCAGAGCGTTCAGACGAGAGTTCCGGGCACGAGGAGCTGCTGCAATCCTAGGAGCTGGTGGCGCGGAGTGATCTGTTCTCTTGTGTCGGAGAAGATCCGACATGCGAGGAAACACCTGATCACAGTGTTCACAGGGGTGGGTCTTCTTCTCACGAGTGTGCGTGCGGATGTGTTCTTGAAGTTTATCCACACGATAAAACTTCATGTTGCATTGTGAGCAGGCATGATTGACATGATCGCCATGCTTCTTCATGTGACGTTTCAAGTTGTCTTTCCGAGAGAATGTCTTTTTGCACACATCGCACACCTATAAGAAAGAAATTAATAATAATTAACATGCTTATAAAAACTTTTCAATTTAAAAAAATTATTCAAAACTTTTAAAGTTAAACTTTACAAATAACAATTAATAAAGTTTATATACAAACTAACATTAAGAATAGAGTTTAAATATCTTTTTCACTTTAAAATTATTCATTATTATTATTATTATTATTTCCCTATAAAATTGTTCAGATTATTTCACTTTAAAATTATTCATTATTATTATTATTATTATTTCACTATAAAATTGTTCAGATTATTTCACTTTAAAATTATTCATTATTATTATAATTATTATTATTATTATTATTATTATTATTTCACTTTAAAATTGTTTAGATTATTTCACTTCAAAATTATTCATTATTATCAAGAATAGGATTGAATTATTTTCATGATCAATCAAAACGCATTTAACAAACAGCTTAATTCAATTTTTTAGAAATTGGTTTTTACTTACATGATCGCTAGTCGAAGACGTTGGGCCCATATAGCCGAATCAGACATTCGAGGTCATTTGCCAAGACGGGGAGAAATACGAAATGTAAAGCAGGTATGGGAAAATAACAGAACTGTTCTGAAGTCTCCTAACTTATTAAAAAATTCTTGAGATTTACTCTGTTGTTTACTTCGCAACCGTGGAAGCGAAAGCCAGGTAATACCAGGGGTAGAAAAATTTATAACGAACTTTGTGCAGATTATGTTAGTATATTCAAAATATAACTGATAAAATCTTTATTTGAGCAAAGAACTTTACGATAGAAAAAGTATATTAATTATATAAGCAGAATTTTATTTAGTAAGATAGATAATTTCGCGCATAGAAGTAGGATTGTTTGTTGTTGTTCAAGCCGCGCTATCAGGTAAGCCAAACATTCGCCAAACTTCAACCAGTTACAGCGCTTAAACGGTACGTGTAACGAAAAAAAAATAGTATCGACATAAATTGTAGGAAATTTTGTGCTGATTATTTGGATATATGATGATAATATAAAAAAGTTGATAGTTTTGAGTTATAAGGAAAAAAACTAGGGGAAAAGTCAATTTTTTAAATGTTTTTTGGCTATAACTAAAATTACAACAAAACTTTTTGGTGGGAAACTTCAGTTTCGTAATCAGCACCCCAAAAACCATATAGGAGCAAAAAATTACGAATCCACCAGAATTTGTTTTAAACCATCCCTTTTTAGCACTTAATGATTAGACTAAAACGAGATACTGAAAATTGACACTGATAGAGGGCGAACATTTGTGCTTATTTCTAAGTTCTTTCAACTTGCTCTCCAAATTGATGATCTCTGTAGTTGTATTACAAACATATTGCATTATATCGGCGAAACAACCAAAGAGCCGAAATCATTATAAAATATAGAGATTTCCACTGTATTACAGGCGCAAACTTTTGTCAAGAAGTATCTGTGTTTCATTTCCAAAAATTCGAATCCTGAGAAATAAATGAAATGCGGGAAAATATCAATAATCTAAAATAACATATTTTTTTAACTTTTAACCTAAGGATTTTACTTCATTTTATTTTTTTATGTTGTTTTAGTATGAAGCGATTTGAATTGATTTCCTTGATTATTTCCTGACTATAAATTAACGTTTTGAGGTTTTTTTCGCAGTATTATCAACAGAACATAGTATATTGGAAAAGATCTTATTATATTTCCAAAGATGTATGCATGACTGTTTTCTTCTAAATAAACTAAACTAGGGGCTCTGCCCCCTGCGCGTTAAAGCTCGCCAACCCCCAGGAGGATTGCGCTGCAATCCTCCGGGGCTTGCTACGCAAACCCTGCTCGTTTCGCTCACTACATGAAGACACTGGGTGTCCTAGCACAGTTCTTATAAAATTGTTATATATATATATAACACCCCCTGCTCGGTCCACTCAACGACACCAAAGAATCACATGATTCTTCCGGAACCACTATGTGAAAATAGCTCGCTTCACACGCTTGCCGTACAGTTATCCGTTTCTGCTAGTATTAGGAAATTATAAGTGCATTAATTAATAAAAGTAAATTTAAATTATTTGAAATTGCATGAAATCTTAAAATTAATTTTTCATCAGTTTCTACATTTAAAATCTTCTGGTAGCACAGATATATATGTAAATGTTAGAAAGAAAATTGAAAGGTAATATTTATAATCCAAAGACGATTAAAAATCAAAATTATTTTCATCAATCAGAAATTTAAAACTTCTTGGCATACACTTTTGAGTATTTATTCAAAAGTTTATTTCAACATAACTTCATTCCAGTCAAATTTTAAGTTTAAAACTGATAAGATATCCTTTTCCAAATCTTCAAGATAAATTTTAAAAAATTGCTTTTTCCACCAAAATTTCAAATATGCTCTCTATACAATGGAATGTAATTCAAAAAAGCTTTCCCACTTGTATACATGCTTATTCCAACTATTCTTTAGTCAAGAAAAATATAGTGTTTTTCTCAGTGCAGTCATTTGTGTTTTAAATCTCAGAAAATTCTTGATCGTCTCTTGTCGTAGAAAGATGTAAACCATCTTGCAACCTTTTAGCTAAAAAAGGACAGTTAACGAAATAGTGGCTTGAAACATACTCAAATTAACTATTCAAAATTAAAACCCATAATAATTATTTACTTTTAGCTTTTTAAAACAGATAAGATAGCTTTTTTTCAAAATTGTTGCTTTTTTAACCAAAATTTTAAATATGCACTCTTTTTTATGAAATATTACACAGAAAAGCAAAAAGTGCGCATCATTATCATTCACCATAAAAAGCATGTGGTAATTCACTTCCTTCCGTACAAACACGGTAGCAAAAAAATCTAATCTCTCTATATATACACGTTGCAAACAGTATGCAACTTTAATCATTTTCCAAGAGCAGCGTGCAAGAAAACTTTTCTGAAGTATAAAATTATTTACTTTTAGCTTTTTAAAACAGATAAGATAGCCTTTCTTCAAAAATTACAAAATTATATCTTTTTTAAACAAAATTTTAAATATGCACTCTTTTTTATGAATTATTACACAGGAAAGCTTCCCCACTTGTATACATGCTTATTTCAACTATTATTTAGTCAAGAAAAATATAGTGTTTTTCTCAGTGCAGTCATTTGTGTTTTAAATCTCAGAAAATTCTTGATCGTCTCTTGTCGTAGAAAGATGTAAACCATCTTGCAATCTGTTAGCTAAAAAAGGACAGTTAACGAAATAGTGGCTTGAATCAAACTCAAATTGACTATTCAAAATTAAAACCCATAATAATTATTTACTTTTAGCTTTTTAAAACAGATAAGATAGCTTTTTTTTTCAAAATTTACAAAATTGTTGCCTTTTGAACCAAAATTTTAAATATGCACTCTTTTATATGAAATATTGCACAGAAAAGCTTCCCCACCCGTATACATGCTTATTTCAACAATTATTTAGCCAAGAAAGATATAATGTTTTCCTCAATGTAGTCATTTGTGTTTAAAATCTCAGAAAATTCTTGATTGTCTCTTGTCGTAGAAAGGATTAAACCATCTTGCAACATTTTAGCTAAAAAAGGACAGTTAACGAAATAGTGGCTTGAAACATACTCAAATTAACTATTCAAAATTAAAACTTATAATAATTATTTACTATCAGCTTTTTAAAACAGAGAAGATAACTTTTTTTCAAAATTGTTGCTTTTTTAACCAAAATTTAAATATGCACTCTTTTTTATGAAATATTACACAGAAAAGCAAAA
>BGPR01004328.1:72677-83241 GCA_013235015.1 Araneus ventricosus | reverse complement strand
CATCTTTGGCCGCCAATTTACAGTCGTAAGCGATCACCACTCTTTATGCTTGCTGTCAAATCTAAAAGATCTAAAACAGGCGATTAGCGAGGTGGGATTTGCGTCTTCAGGAAACGATGTGGACCTAGTTTTCAAAAGTGGGAGGAAGCAACAGGATGCCTATTGCTTATATAGGAACCCATTGCCCTAGATCAAAGAAACCTCAGAAGATATACCGTTTCTCAATAACATAACAAATTTCAAAGACGAGCAAAGTAAAGATCCTAAAGTGGCAGATATCCGAGAAGAAATGGGTAGAAGTGTTGACTCATCGAAGTTCAAAGAATTCAACGGAATTTAATACAAGAAAAATTATTAACCTCTGGGAAAGCAGTGGTTATTATTCATACCGAAACATCTTCGAGCGGATATGTTCAAGAGACTTCATGACGCACGGACACAGGTCCATTTTGGGTTTGTCAATATATACGACCAAATTAGACGGAAGTGTTTCTGGCCTGGATTATACTACAGCGTTCGTAGTTATGTTTGACATTGCCGGAAGCGCCAAAAGCGAATAAAGATCACCTCAACGACTTCCAGGACTTCTTCCACCGATATTTCCTGCAAAGATCTCGTTTGCTAAAATAGGAATAGATTTACTTGGATGATTTGTACTAACAGCGTAAGGGAATAGATGGATAGTTGTCTGCGTAGACTATCTTACCCGATTCACTGTCACAAAGGTCTTACCAAGCGGGGGAGCCATAGAAATAGCAAAATTTCTTGTCGAATTAATTATACTGAAACATTTATCATCAAAGGAAATTACCAGAGATAGAGGTAAGTCATTTTTGTAAAACAACGTAAGAGAAGTAACCAATTTATGCATGACACATCATTTGCTAACTACCGCATATAACCATCAGACGAATGCCTCACGGAGAGATTCAGCAAAACACTTGCCGACGACCAAAATAATTGAGACAACTGACTTCCATTTCTTACTTTTGCATATATATTCGTGAAGCTGGAGACGACGGGGTTCAGTCTATTCTTTCTAGTTCATGGGCGTGACATGGAGACACCACTGGATGCCATTCGGCCTTTTCTTCCAGATGAATCAACGTGCGACTATCTTCAGAACTTGATGACGAAGACGAAAGAAGCTAGGCAATTGACAGAAGTACATCTAATGTAGGCACAAGACAAGGATAAAAACCGTTGTGATGAAAGACATCGGACAGTGAGTTATGAAGAAAGAGAACTGGTTTGGATATTTACATCTACTCGTAAGGTGGGGTTTATTTGAAAGTTCTTAAAGCGATTCTTCGGATCAGATAGAGTAACCAAGAGGTTATCTGACTTCACTTATGAAGTTTATTCGTGTGATATGCGTCGCAATCGAAAACAGAGAGGTATGTGCCCAGATAGCAATTTTAGTTTGCAGCAAGCTTGCAAGAAATTTGACCTGACAAGAGTGTAAGCTTGAAACAAGTTTGACATGACAAGAGTGCAAGTTTGCAACAAGTTAACGCTAGCTCAGAAGTCACCATGGGACGAACTTCAGCAATCTTTCCGAGTGAAACTCATTCCAAATCATAGCAAAAACAGAGTACGAACACAACCCGGATTAGAACTCGTGACCTATCGGTTCAGAAGCTCACGCATTAACCACTGGGCCAGTTAAACTCTGAGAGGAAACGATAGATTTCGCTAATACATCATTCGATTCGATTCGTATATGATTTATTTTAAACTGTTTTCTTGATTTAATTATTTTTTTGAGTTGAGAATATGATTTGAAGTCAAAGAGAGAGCGATTTTCGCTAAAAACTACATTTTGCTAGTTAAATAAATTATGAAATTAGAGTTCAAAAGTAATTATTTTAAAATTTGACAAAATGTATAAGTTTATTTTTCAACAAACATTGACTGTTTTTCCGGTTTAATTTTGTTTATAAACGCTAAAATTTCAACATTCAGAAAAAGGAGATGTAGTTTTCTTTAATCCTCCTAGCATCAAGCACGAGGTATCTGCGTAAACGTTTTTCCTCTCATAACGGCAGACCCGAGACTGTCTTGGGTAAGAAAAGTTCAATATAAGTGTCAGACCCGAGATTTCCCTTCTACAAGTTTTTCTCTTCCCCCCAGGTGTTATGCGGCGACATAATGAGAGGGAGTGTCTGTACTCAGGGGAGGATCAGTTTGAATGGATCTGGTATTGTAAGACGTATTGCGTTTAGCAGCATAAAATCAGGGCCAGAAGTCTCCTTCGGAAAATTCGCAAATCATTCTAAATCCTTTTTCAGATTTAGAGAGTAAATGTTTATACAAAATGAGTGTCAGTTAACGGGCTTAAAATGAAATGTCTATAAACCTTGAATATGCATATGTATGTATTTTTATTAGCCTCTAAATAAGAAATGTGTTTAATTTAAAACACAAATAAAAGGAATATAAAATAAAAAATTAAAAAGTTGACAATTTTCTCTTTTAAAGATTACTTTAATTTAAGAACAATCGAATTCAAATTGCTTTTGAGACTTAATTTTTTAATATAAATACTATACATTTGTGCAAGATTTGCTTAACATATGAGTACGTTTATACCTTTTAATAAAAACTTTTTATTTGCTATAATTTATTAGTGTATTTAAAAACGGTAATGGACAAAATCTATGTAATCAACTTGTTGAACTGTTTCATTCTTAAAAGATTAACATTAATTATATGAAATCGTATATTTTCCTAACGTAGTAATTTCTTCTAATTGGGAATTTTAGGTTCATTAGGCATTACATGAGATTCTTACTTAGGCTTTTTTCAGGAATTGTGAAATCAAATATATTTCTTCCTTGGGTTTATGAACACGAACAAAAGGACAGTTAAAATTAATTGAATGACAACTCAGCAAGTCAATTTTTCCCATATAAAAATTATAAAAGATGTGCATAACCTAGAGGAGTATTATTTTAAGATTTCAAAAAAATGATTTTTTCCCACAGTCTCGCCCCCCCAATAGATTCCTAGATGCACCTTGGTCACAAATAGTAATTTAAGAAAATTTAACAAAAAAAAAATCGTAATCATGCAGATAAACTCCGTAAATCGCCATCTCCAAATCCGAATCGTGTGAGATTCCTTATATAAAAAAAATTGTTTTTCTAAATGTAGAAGAAACAAAAATATAAAGTAGTGTTATTAATTGTAATTATTGTTAAGACAAATTTTTAAGTGCTACAAAACATTTGCACATTAAGTATTACAATAATTATTTTAATTAATTTATTCTTAATTTCTAAGATATTTTTCCCACATTAGCCCCCCATTTAACGAATTCTTAGATCTACCCTTGGTTACAAATAATAAGTTATGAAAATTCAACATAATATAAAATCGAAATCACATGCAGATGAACACCATAGATTGTTATCTAGAAATCTGAAATATCCTGCGAGATTCTCTATTTACAAAATTAATTTTCTATATGTTGAAGAAACAAAATTATAACATGGCAGTACTAATTTTGATTATTGATTTAAACACACGATTTTAAGTACTACAATACATTTGCAATACGCTTAATGAATAATATATATTTCTTCGTTTCAACAATTAAATTCGCTCAATAATTTCATAGTTCGACGTGATAAAAATATTTTTTAAGTATGTAATGAGGAGAAAACATTGAAAGGTACATATTTAATTTGTGACAAAAGATTCATACAAAAAAATTTTTTTTTTTTCTTATAAGGTTCTTGTAGGTATTTTAGAAAAAATCTAAAATCTTTTACCAATTCCCATTCTAACATGCTGCATTTGAAACTGCAAGACATTCCCAACTACTTTTCTGAGAATACTCAAAGAATGGTCTTCTGACAAAGGATCCTGTCACAAAGAATCGAGGTCAGAAGTCATCTGTCACTGCCTCCCCATAACAGGTCTAATAGCTCCCCCACCTATGGCGCGCAAATGACCACAAAGGGGGTTGAAACCCTTTTGTCCAAACACTGTCAACTTGGAGAAAAACCTTCTCTTTCAGCGTGACAATTTTGTTAAACATAGCAATCTGAAAGCCTAACGGCTGGATTGTTAAAGTGCGAGTGCTATATTTAGTAAAAAGATGGAAAATGTTTCGAAATTTTTTTTATAAAATTTAGTTTTTTTACAAATTATCATTGATTTATTGAATTAATGATAAGGATGACGGTCTAGGAGATGCTATTAAAAATCGGATGTTTTTTAAAACAGAGATAAAGATAATTATCTCTTTGTGCCTTCTTTGCATCAAGCTTGTTTTCCAAACTTGCAGCAAGCTTGCAATGCAAGGAGGTGGCGCTATTTGTCACGGCGAACTTGTGGCAAACGCATTTTGCAAGCGAGGGTGGCGTATTCGTATTTAACTTCTAAAGATTTTATTCCTTCGAAGACCTTGGAGATTTACTTTTGTCAGAAACAAGTATCTTTAACTTTTCCTCGCCAGTCATGTTGGCACATAACAAAATTGGGAATCTTTGTTTGCTTTTCTTTCCTCCGAAACATTTGTCTCCTTTAAAAACTAGCGTTTCTGTAGGGAAAAGTTATCGCTGGAATAAACAATGCGAGTAGTTTCACGTATGAGCGATTTCTTTGCACAGAAATTAGTAACTTTCTTCAAAAATGACAAAAATCGAAAAGATAAACATCTGAAAAAATTCGTGATAGGGAGACAACCACTTCGATATATGGAGAATATTTTGAATGTTTCTTAACATTCCGATTAAAAATTTCATTATAGGGAGAAATTCGCTGTAGGGAGACTTCGTTGTAGGTATTCTTCGTATAGTATTCTTCGGATCCGTGATGCGTAAATTCCAATTTATTCTTATAAATTGATTTGACACGAGAAAGTCGTCTATAAGTTCTATTACTCGAGCTGTAGATTCCTGTCTAAAATGTTTTTCTAGACGTTCTCAGGCTGCTACAGGATCCTCTATGTCGGCAATCACATATATGTAAGTCTTTGATAATGTTGAAATACATCTGCTACAGGCTTTGTCCTTCTTTGAGTTGAAATCCCGTAAATCTTTGATTTTTTCTTCTTCCGGATTTATATCAGTTCCTGTTAATATCCGCCAAAAGTTTCTCTGTTCGCCAGTACGAGTACTTTTTGGCTTCTAGTTGTTCAATGCACTATTCCATCTTTAAAAATGAACACCTACCCGCGTCTAAAAATCCTCTATTTGTTGACTTCAAAACACCCTTTCTGTTACTCTGTCTTCATCAGTACATGTCTCGGCTGTTTATATTTAAACTCCTGTGTTAAAATGAAATCTCTTTAGTTTGTGTAGGTTTCAAGGCACGAGACCCTGTTTATAGGCTATAACTTGAAATTGGACTAGCGAATTACGAATGGTGAAAAAGCATACCTAGAGCAGTAGCATTTCAGAATTTGAAGTGCACTAACTAGCAAAAGATCGGGAAAATTTAGTATGCAAATATGCTTTGTTCAGTTTAGTTGAGGAAGGACACTACTGGACTTTACTCGACACGTGTGGATCTGCAAACAGTTCTTTAATTAACTACCAAGGTCACTAAGCAATAGAATCGTCTTTCAATATTAGGCAAATTCCAAGATTCAGCTTGAAAGTAAGCTTGTCTTGATGAATTTGTCTCAGCGACCTGTCACTTCAATCAAATGTGATTTCTGTCAGAACAGGTTAAATAAATTTAGAGTCTTTCGTTATTTGCTGTCGAACTACGATTGTAATGTTTATATTGACGAAATAACGTAGTTTTGAACATTTTCCCATACAACATGAAGTAGAATAGTTTTTCACCGACGAAAATCACTTGCTCATAAAAATGGTGTCAGAGCATGCAGATACTTCAAATTCGATGCGTTGAAGTATTTCCTAGCTACGATATGGCAAAGATATAAATATGATTTAACATCATTTTGTAAACATTCGACAAATGAATGTAATAAGGTCGAATGCATGGCAATACTATTTATCACTGTAAATCAACTTTTAAGCGATTACATAGGGATCATTCGCTTATCATAGTTTCAGGAACTTACTAAGCAGATTATAAACCGTGGTTTCCACAGATTCTTCAAGCCATTAAACCCAATGGATATCAAACGCCCATTACCAGAATATTCAACGAAGGATGTCTAGTTTTATTAGAAACCCATCCTACTCTTTCTAGGATCTGTGCATAAAGTAATTGCGGTAACAAATTTTTGAATTTACTCAAAATGCAAAAATCACAATTCCAGAATTTGCAGTTCCATTCTGCATTACATATTCTTGTAATGGAGAAATGAATGGGATTTTAAACTTTTAGGTTATTTTGTAAACAAAGCTTGCTTATAGACATTCACCAAATACATTACTTTGAAAAGGAAATCCTTTAATCATCTATATGTTGCAACTAGTAAATGTTCGTCATTGAGTCTATCAGGATTTCTTTAGACAGCAATTATAAGAATTGTATAATTTCGCGTTTCTACTACTTTCATGTCGTTTTCCTTATAAGAATTCTTTGTAAGATGTAATTTGATTAGGAATAATTGCACATCTTCAAGTCAATGCATTCGAAATAGTTAAAATGAATTGCTGATCCGATATCGCATACATTGAGATTTTCATTCGCATGAACAAAGAAATACAAGCACATGCTTAGATGCAATGGTAGCCTTTTTGAATATGTAATAATTTTTATACATTTCAAGTTGAACCAAATAGGCGTTTCAAAAATAAATCTAGATACGTTCTCCAAGTGGCATTTATTCGGAAGTTTAATCTAGTGTATTTCCGTTCCTGAAAATGAAGGACCACTCTTTGGAAGACTTTAGCTTCCAATATACAAAAAAGGAAAGTGGCATTTTTTGTTCATCATTGTTTATTGCAAAGTTTGAATTAGCCGTTAAACTTTAGGAATTTTGACTATACTTAAATCTCGCATCTAGTAAATCGGTAATATCGTAGACCAAATTTTGTGACACTGTGATTACGTTTTCAGTTTATGCAGTTCGATTTGTTCCAAATGCATTTCTACGTAAAATTTCCACATAAATATAAAATCTCTGGCTATTTATCATCATTTCCCTGAACAAGCTATTTAAAAAATCTAAACCATAATTTCATACATCCGCAGAATTATGTTACCACTGTTAAATTCCACAACCTGAAACCTCCATTGAATCTTTTATCATTTCCAAAAATGATGAAAAACTGCAATTTAGATTCCAGTAATAATTTCACATTCCATTGCTCGATTTTAGGTAGTTTAACTCTTTCAATATCCGCTTATTTCTAGTTATGGTATACTAAAATAACATTGGGATTAAGGTTTATTTAAGAAAATAATTAATTTGTCTTATTGGATGACATTCATTTTTTGGTAAAGAATCACTCAACATTATTCTGTCGTCGTTCAATTTTTTTATTAAATCAAATGGTACCATATTACAGGAAATAAAGAATACTAAAAAAATTTATAAGGTGTCTTCTACATATTTAAAATTCCACTAACTTCAAAATTTTCAATGGTTACACTCATTTTCAATAACATAAAAATTAATTTTTCATCACAAAATACTCTAAAATATCAATTTTGGTTAATATACCATTAATAGATCGGAAGATATTCGACATTTTGTGATCTTGATAGTAAAGGGACCCTCTCCATATGTAGATAGTGAAGCTCGCTGTTTGCATTTAAATTTCGGTTTTAGAATTTTAACTTATTTTGCACTTGGAACACCAACAAAAAAGTTGAGATGTGCTTTTTACAATAGATGAAAACTAGATGCATTACAAAATTCTGGAAAAATGAAATTTTCTCCAAAAACTTTGATTTTGAACAGCAAAACTCATGATATCCAAGGGCACTAGAAGTTTTGCATAAATATATATATATATGTATAATCTTGGTTAAAAATGTTATTTTGTAAACATGTTAACTCAAGTATTTTGGTTACCATAACGAACAACCTTTATATTAAAGTTATTTGATAACAATAATTGCTTATAAGTCATTAGCTAAAAAGAAAATCTTTCTTATTCCTCCAGACAAAAGGAATTTACCTTCACCTTCCGGCTTGCCGACGGGAATTTTTTTTATCTCAACCTAAATGAAAATGCTAAAACTGCAATTTTTTTTAAGACGAAATTTATCTTTAAAATTATCTGAAAAGTAATTTTATAAATATCCAATATGTCTTGCAAAACTAAATGTAAAAAAGATGCTACCTTTTTCAAATATATAGATGCCTCCTACGTACATCGTTTTGCAGCGGAAATAGAAAATTTAATGTTACTTACAAACTACTCGTACGAATAAGCAGAAATTTTGCATTGGCTTATAAAATAGCCTTCTACATCAATTACTATTAAAATTTGGAAGTGTCAACAATCAAAATTTTTAAGCATCAAATTTTATAAAAAAATGTCATTTATTCAATTTTTTAAAACCAAAAGTATGAGAGCAGAATGTGTAAAATACTTCATGATATTACATCGAAAACATTCTAGGTTAATAATAATATTATATCTCAAGATATCAATAAAAATTCAAAATTTTACTTTAACATTAGAGACTCAAGATTTTATTTGCTTATAATTTCGAAAAAACAGAGTTAGAATGATGAGATTTAGTATCCAAGCATGACTTTTTATGCAGTTTTGAAATCCATAAATAAAAGTGGTGTTTTCATTGAAAATTTTAAAACTAGTGCAATTATAAATTTGCAGACGATCCCTTATGACATTTTTTACATGGATGTATTTAGCAGTCGATATTTTCGGAAAACTGGTACGTTTTGTTTTAATATTCGACGAATGATGTCAGAATAATATTGGGTGGTTATTTTTTTCCACGACCGTACCTATTTATAGATATTAGTATCAAATCCTGAATTTAAAAAGTTATATAATGACAAATTTCATAAAATATCTAGTGGAAAAACTCTATAGAGACACCAATATTTTCCTTTCACTTTTTTATTCGAGTCTACAACTACGGGAGGATTTCGTATATTAGTCAATATTGGATATCAAGTATCAATGAGTTTTGGCAGCAAACATTCAATGTAAAAGAATTTTAGTTTTTCAACATTTTATGTTACCAATAAAAATTATTGTTTCAGTCTTCTGACCTTCCTCGGTCCACATTAAAAAAGAAAGACTTTTGTGTTGCTTGTAGTTGGCGCTGCATTTAAAAATAATATTTATGTTTTTTTTTTTGGTTTACAATGATTTCATCATCTCTATCTGATTTCCAAATTGATATCCACGAAATTGATTTCCACCTTGATAGCGTCATCTAAAGTTGGGATTTTCATAATGATCACTAATTAACTCCATTTCACTTCTGCATTTCCATAACCAATAATTATCCCATGCAAAGATGCAGCTAAATATTTATTTCTAGACGATTTGTGTCAGTCTAAGACTGGTTTTTAGCTTGCCAACAATATCTCAAATCTGATTGTCAGTGCTTAAGAAATAAAAAATGCATGAAATGCAGAAATGATGAATCAATTGGCACTAACTTTCGTTCTGTAAAATATATAAAAATTTAATTCCAAAATTAGGTATGAAAAACAAGGCACCTTTCTAACAAAAACGAAAGTAAAGATCTCTGTGAAGTATCTGTGTCTCTCTCTCCATCGTGCAGATCTCTCTTGCTAACCTTCGTTTCTTTGCAGTGGGATCTTCTCTATACATATTGTTCAACGCAGAAGGAAGAAAGAGCTCAAAATACTTTTTCTTTCAAATGAGAAGATGATTCAATAACGGAAATTTACTTCGACACTCTCTTATCTTCCTCTCCGAATTCTAGAAAAAACCCTCCCTGTCGTAACCCTCAGTAATCAGGGGCTACATGACTGTTTTCCGCAAGCGCTATAGATGGGAAGTGGGTGTCTGGTCCGGTGGGTCGTAGCCATGCCCAGCGTTAGAGGCAGTTTCATCTCTATTATATTATAGAATTACTGGTTTACAAAAACACATCATTGTCATACTTTAAGATTGAGGGATAAACAATAAGTTGTTATACTGTAATTCATTAGGAAAGAGTTGTTGTTATGTTTGTAAAGAGTTTTTATAAAGTTTGATTTAAAATATCTATCCTATTAAAATCCGAACGTCAACAAAGGTATATATCTATGTATCTATATATCTATGTCCGGCTATCTTTTCACAAACCACTGAATCCTAAAACAAGCAGAAAGTACCAAAAGGCAGGAAATAATCCAAGGGATACATTGTGATTTCACGGGCTGCCACCTATTGAGAACTTTGACATCCAAATATCTTGCATTTTTTGTTTATTGACAACTTTCACAACCGAAAGTCTGGCATTTTTGTTTATTTCTTTAACAAAACCTTGTATGAAAATTTGTATAAAAAGACAAAAAAAAATTGTTGAAATTTTGTCGTTTTAAGCCAATAACTTCCGAAAGAATTGACGAACGAAAACAGGTTTTATATCATTTTTAAGTTCAAAATATTATCTTCCCAATGATACCAGTTGTAGCATTGTACGACATTTTATATAATTTTTATAAATCATTTTGATTTTACCGTCGTTT
>BGPR01004328.1:56500-72577 GCA_013235015.1 Araneus ventricosus | reverse complement strand
CTGTGTGTCTGTGTTTGGTTTGGTAGTACGTCTACATTAGTGCACGCGCAGATCTTTCGAAGGCGATATGCTTCTAGTTAACCCTTGCAGATAAAGTGCTATGTATATCTTATTTTGTTCATTCTTCTAAATAGATGAAATTATATGTTCAGGCAGGTTCAAGTTATTTTAATTCTAGTAAGCCTATCTTCAGTTGTAAAGCCTATAATTAGCTGGGCATATACATATGCAATGATACATACAATACAATTATACACATTTAGATACATGTATCCAAATTGTTTGCATTAAGGAAGCCTAGAATTTCACATTATCAATTGTGGCATTTTGTGTTTTTAAAATTTATTGATACTTAATTTATTAGTGTGTATGTTTTATATTTAAAAGATTTTACGTCCTTTGTGTGTATGTGTTTCTTAGTGTTTAAAACTTTAATATAAAAACATTTTAGCCAACATTTTTATGTTGTCTTTTGTATATGTTATCATTTATATTTTATTTTCTTTATTGTTTTCAATAGATTAAATATTCTGTTCTTTTAAATTGTTTTATATCGGAGTCATGTTATTCATTGTTTATCTTTTTCTATTCTTTGGCAGATTCAAAAATTTCTGATTGTGCATTCCCTGTGAAATTTGAAAGTTGATTTCCTTTTAGAAGAATTGGAAGTTTTTAAAAGAAGATTTTCCTTGAAGATAAGCCAATGGTAACGTATGTTTTTATTTGATTCTATGAGGCAATTTTAGCCAATCTCACATTATGGTTAAGTTGTTTGAAGTATTTTTTGCGTTTTTATATCTTACAAATATTTTATTTTAACTTATGTTTTGCTCTTCTATTATTTTGCAAATTTATGTAATGACTCTTCGTTTTTCGTTCTTTTCGACTCGTGATATAAAATAATTTTCCACTAAATACAAATTTAAATTAATTATATATTTTTTTGGATTGTTTACTTTTGATTAATTATATTAGGGATGGCGAGTCCAGGAGTCGAAGTCAGTTAAAAAAATATGCGTGTATGTTACTATTTCTTTGCAGGTTCTCTTCAGGCAGAAAAAAGGGAATAGGCCTCCATGCGAACCCGCCTTATTCAGCTTTTTTTCTTTTCTTTTTAAAAAGGGTTTAACAAGTAATGCACTCTACCTCTATGGTGGATTTGGAAACGAGTGTATGTTTCTGCCTCGCACATCCAGTGTGTTTCTTTTTTTACAATGCTTTATTTCTTAACTTTACTGTTATATAAGGTCATGTGTTGACATCTACCGCAGAGACAATTTTTTTTTCGTATTATTATTTTTTCACATCTGGTGTTCTTGCTTTTTTTCTTATTTATTTGACAAAAGCTGGGTTTGCGTAAAAGGTTTTCTTTTTTCAGCCAATTTCCACGTCTTGATTTATAAAAATTGGAAAAAAATTATTTTCTGTTACTTTCTCTTTCTTTTTTTTGTGTCACCGTGTTTAACTTCGTAACGTTTGTTAGGGAAAATAAGTAACAATATTTACTTAAAAAATGGAGGCGGGCATATGAAAAAATAGGGATTCCGAGACCACACGTAACCTCACTTTTCTCCACTAGGGAACATCACATTATTCGAGATAGCCCGTGCAACGCTGGGCCACGCAGCTAGTTTAATTTTAAATTTCCAATTTTCAATACATACATGGAAAAAATGAACAGATGTCTAGGATTAGTTTGGGGCTTCTGAATCGCGACCCATTTCCCAGATTCAAAAATGTCCTGGACATTAATTAAGTGCCACATATTTCCCATTTTATGTTTATTAATAAAGAGCTGATATGAAAAAAAGAACTGGATTTTAATTTTTTAAATGTTAACTTCTGAAGAATTCTTATTCTGAACTTTACTCACCATAAAAGGAATATGGGCATCGCTATACGACAAATGTGGATGAATCAGTCTGAAGAAAAGAAAATAATAGTTTTTTTTATCTCTTCCTGTCTTTTGAAATTTCTCAGATGATTAAATCTTTCATTTTTTTTTCTTTTTGTTGACATATTAACAAAGCTTTTGGATTTTGCTAGTATTCCCATTCAACCCTTTGGCCAGCGTCCCGAATTGAAGCTCAGAAATTCTGGCCACTTTAGTTGAAATCAAGTGACTAGTCGTTCAGGTTTAGAATGTATAGTATTTATGTCCCAATTAATACAGTTCCCGGATGGAAATTATAACTCTGATTTGTCCCCAACTTAAATTAAATATCCTAGGTTTTATTTAAGTTGTAAGTAGATCAAATTTAAAAATAAAAATCATTCTTTTATCTTATCTTTAATACAGGGGCATAATTATAGGTTGGCAATATAGCAAAATACCAAGGACTCCGACCCAAGGTGTAACAATTTTGCAGGCACATACACATTAGATTGGCACATTAAATATTAAAATGTCCTACCTGGGCCTCGGAACGAAAAGCTAAAATAAAAAAAAATCACTAACAACCTCTCGTCAATCGAGTCGTTAAAAAGTTTTAACATCAGATCCAATTTCGTGTTACACATTAAAAATTCTATTAATAATGCTAGAGGGAAAGTCTGTTTATCCTGGGTAAATTCACATCCTGGCGTCCCAGGCAATGAACTTGGTGATCACTTTGCAAAAACTGCTACATCTTCTGGGCAAAAAAGTAATGTCCCTGAACGCTACTCTGTCCTAGAATAGAAAATTAAAAATTTTATTTGAAGCAGCTGTATTACTAACAAATATTTAATATTCTTCTTAACAGGTTATGGCTCATTTGTTTCATATTTATATCGTTTCAAATTAGCCAGCACACCAAATTGCATATGCGGTTCGCAAGGTGATGGTCGATCACTATGTTTTCGAATGTGCTTTCACTAAATAATTTCATTTAAATAGACCTACTGATGCAAACCAAATCGCATGGTTTAAAATTTTAGTTAATATTAAATTTGGACTTGTGAAACTGAAGAAGATTTTTAGGATTTCCAGTTGCAATTGTAGTGAGCTTTCTGATTGATGAAACGTTATCAAAACATATGTCATTATCTCTATAACATTTGCGTGTTTCTCCGTTTCTTCTTGGAATATAAAATTTTAAACGTTTTCTTTTGAATTGTCACATGCTGTAATGTGTTTAATATCCTAAGTTTTTGTTTAAATTTTTATTTGTATTTTGTTTATTGTTTTACTATTTGATGTTGTTTCATGAATTTTTGTCACTTTCTTTGTCTTCTGTTTGGTTGTTCAGAACTTCTGTTTTTTGCATGCAGTTTAATTAAGTTCTGATGTGTTGTTTTGTAACTTTATGTTATATTTTTTTCTGTCTTGATGTTGTTTTGTACTCCCCGCAGTCCGAATTAGTGCATTATACCCTCTGGGTAGGCTGTACCGGCATGGGCAAACAAATAAATAAATAAATGTCCTAGCCTCCACCAGAGAAAAAGTAGTACCTTCCTAAATATTTGCCATGGGTCCCGTTCTAGCCAATGCTATAATGAAACCAATTTACTGCTATTTCATATATCTCTATATTCATTTAACCTTCAGTTGTTTCCGATTCATGTGGAATAATTTCTTCCTCCAAAACTATGTAACAGTAATTTTCTGATAAAATTTGCCCAAGCTAAATCATAAAGCAAAATATTTGCATAATAAAAAAGAATAAACTTCTATTTTTAATTAAAAAGTGGTAGTCATTTCTTGTGAGGTATATTTTCATTTAAAAATTCGACAGTAATTAATTTTAATTAAAATAAAGAATAAAACCTTTAAATATGTTGTATACAAATTATATTCGAAAAACATTCTTAATAATTGAAATATCTGAAGTTAATAATGTTTGACTGCATCTAAATATTATGCCAATATTTTGCATGATTTTTACAGATACAGGAATCTGATAGATAAACCTATTTACAAGAGAAGTTAAGATCATATTAACAAATCAGTTACAAATATTAACATTTGTTTTTCAGATAGTATATGAGAAGTTTTTAATAAATGAAATGTTTAGTTAATTTTCATGGATTTTAATTTTTTTCAAATTGATACATGACAAACAAAAAAGGGCAAGCAAATTATATAGGGTATGGAACAATGCAAAACTCATTGCATAAGATTTAAAAAAATGACCCAAAATTTATGAATTTCATTGCTTCTACCAAACGTGAAGGACACTACTGACATTTTAAATGTATAATAATGAAACTAGATTCTAGCAATAACTATGAACAATAACTTTTTATATATTTATTCTATTGATTTCGACACAATTTTAAATTTCCACCTGGAACGTAATTCATATACTTCCAGCACATGTAATAATTTATCATGTCGTCTGGATTAAACACCTGACTCTGAACAATAACAAACAAGACAAAAGCGTATAATATTGGAGAAGCTATTTTGTTTCTAATATTTTCCTGTTAAAGATTGGTAGAAATATTTCTTTAGAGCCACTTCCACCTCTATTATATAGAGAGTGAATAAAATAAGACTTTTATGTATCATAAAACTATAATTTAGTTGAAGTGAGAGTAATATTTGCTTTCCTTTGCCATTGCTTAAAAACTCGACTTCATGATTTCTTATTATATTTTTCTTCTTTTAGACGTCTGATAAAAGAATCCTTGAGTGCCTACAAATATAATACAAAGTTTACAGAAGTAAGTCCTTTTTTTAAAATTACGCCGGGGATTAGGTCGCATTGACCATTTGCCTGCGTGCAGCACAATATAAACTAGCCTTTGAATAATAATTGCCAGGAGGTAAAACATTTATATTTGTGTTGGCTAAAGTCGCACAAATTGTCAAGTGTCTCAAATTCATAATCTCTCCAGTGGAACACAGTGGACGTAGCTGGGGGACTCTTTTTTATTGCTTGAAGGAGGCATGTCAGATAGGCTGCACCGACGAACGCTGTTACTCATTTGGCACTACTCAGGGAGCACGTGTAGCTTAAAGTATGCTACGGATGCGAGTAACTCTATTCCCCAGTAAGTTCTTAAGGAAGAAAGCTTAAGAATAAATAGTTTGTCGCGTATCCGAATCACATACCATTTTATTATATAACAATGACAACAATTGCTGGCTTGGATACGAATATAATAAGTACATGGAGTACCGAAACGTCCAAGATGAAGAAATATGAAAACAAAATAGATTTTTCACAAACCAAACAAATAAAAATACACTAATTTGTACAAGAGCAGATCAAAAGAAACACATCATTAAAATAAACAATCAGAAGAGAAAAAAAAAGATAAAAATGAAATATTCATATAAGAAAAAGTACACACAAATATACCAGGTGTCTCTCAGCGGTCTTTTCCTCGTAAAGAGCCATTTTTCAGAATTATATTTACTAAAAAAATATTTACTTAGCCTTCAGTCATTAATTTTAATTTTGAAATGTACATTTTGAAAAATTGAGCCCAAATTTTTTTTATTGAAATGAGGTTTTTCTGCTTTGAGTTGCGGTTATAAAATTCATTACAGTATAATAATCAATTATAAATATTACAGTATTCTATAATTATATTTCATAATAAGGAATTTTAAACATTCTTGCTTATAAATTATCAGAGAGAGACATTCTTCCTTATAAATTATAAGAGTATGTGGAGGGATTTCAAAAATTTTATAATGTATTTAATTTGTATGAATAATATGCCTGATTATGGAATATAGATTGTTTCCGATGCTAAATATTTCGAGAAAGTGTGCCGAAATTCGTTGAATATAACTTTATCTTCGTTTCAAATAAAACGGCAGACTCACACTGTTAAGCTTAATTTCATGTTTATTTCATATATATTATATGAAATAAATATATTATATGAAATTATATGTTATAATATTTCATGTTCGAAAACTTCTGTTCAGAAAAATATGTCGACACGGAAAACAACAGTAGTCCGAAGGCATAAGATTTTAACTGAACTAAGTATGAGGTACTCAGTTATTTGTGTAAAAGCAAAATTCTTCTTGCTATTAAGATTTTCCATCTTTGTGCATCAAAAGTAGATTTCTGTCTCATCAAAAGAAAGGATATAGAGTGAAACAAGTATAGGAAGGAGTGCAATAAACTCCCAAGAAATACGAGTAATTATGAATTATTACGAATTATATAATTGCTAGTTAATATACCCGGCGTTGCTCGGGATAACAAAATTTCACGTCGACGTACTTATATTGTTTTAAGCTTAATAAAACAGTTTTTCGCAGCAGTGTCTTTCTGTTTTCGTTCTTCCACTAACGTGTTATCTTACCCCTACGGCCAGCAGTTGAAACCTTCTCTTCCTTTTGCTTACAGCCTTTGAATCACTTGGAAGGAATCTAACAATCCCTGATATTACATTTTTTTCCCACACAGTGCAAAGTGGACACGGACATGTACACACGGTACAAAGAGGAAACAAAAACTCTGCCTTTTTGTAAATATTCAACGACAGCAATTTTTTTGTCATAACTTTAACAGAGACAAAAACATGGGAACGAAGGATTTTATAAAACAATTAGATGAACCCGGCAATGCTTTGCACTATAAAAAAATCCCGTAAAATTTACGGTTTTAAACTGGCAGCTGGGTTGGTTGTGCAAAACCGTAAAAGTTACGAAGTAAATCCGTAGGCACAACGGTGTTTTACCATACAGGAACAAGTTTTTTCCGTAAAAGTTACGAAGTAAATCCGTAGTCACAATGTTTTTTTTACCATATGAAATCAAGTTTTCTCCGCAAAAAGTAAGTGACGTCATCGACTGAGTTGTTTTCTCCTTCTGTTCGAGTTGAGTTGAAACGTACTGATGTGTATTATCAATTAGGAATTTTAATTAATCAAGGCTTAATTATTAATTTCAATTAATCTAATTTTTAATTGAACTTGGACAATTTCGAGGTAAGATAGCGACAAAGCTTCAAACTCCTCCGAGCCATGGATCGAAGCCGCGTTCATATAGATATCAAGCAGTCGCTCTAACCACTAGACTACCGGAAACTTCATATAATATGGTAAAAATAAACTATTTGTGTTTTAAAGCCACTATAGCTCTAGTGGTGAAAAAATCAACTATTGAATGAACACGTGTTTTAAGGTTAGCTTTTATGAGTGACAACAGGTTACTGTTACATATATAAACAGTTAGACCTTGCCCTGCTTAATATGATATTTCATTTATTTCTTTGTTTTAAATAAAAAGGTTTTTTAATGTGTCAGTTTTCCTACTGAACGATACATGTTTAATATGGAAAATGGTTGATTCTGAATCGAATGAAATTAAGTTTTTTTTCGCAAAATGTTAAAAGCTACATTATTCTTCAAACTTTTGAGCTTATTTTGAAAATTAGAGAAAGTATTAGTGGTAATATATTTTTCTTCCTAAATTATTTCTTTTTTTTATGCATAATTAAAGTCAATACATTCACTTATTCCACTATAGCGGAGATGGAACCCTATTAAAAACATGAAATGAATGCAATAAAATCACATTTAAGAAAAGGGAAAGTTATCGTACGGAAAGCAATACCGTATGACTTAAAACAGAATTTGAACTGAAAGTTTTAAACCATTAATGGCTGGAGCGGAAAACGGTGAAAAACCGTTTTGTCAACAGAACAGCTTTAAACCGTCAAATAAGCGGAAAAAATCGGGGATAAAAAACGGATATTTTTACAGTGTGCTATTGCTAGATTTGAGAATATATATATAGATTAAATAAACAGAATTGTGTGAAAGTTTAATATCAATTATTGCATTTATTTAAAATTAGATATCTGTATTTATAAAAGGCAGTGTTCGTTTGTGTGTTTTGATATGTGTGTATAGATTTACTTGATCACTTGAATTCCCAATGAAATATATTTGCAAAAATTTGTGGTTAGCATCCGTAAATGGTAACAAACAGCCTGCTGTATGGTATATTTGTCCTTGAATCTTGAATGTTGGCATATAATTCTCAGTTATTATATTCGTTGCACCAAACGAACTCATCAGAAAACATGTGTTATAATTTCGTATGTTATTCAAACAATGCTTCGATTGTATTGTAGTACCAGCGACCAATGAGAACAATGGCTCAAGTGGTACCTTCAATGGTGAAAATTTAACTTTACGATTCAAACAACACATCCGAGGTGCTTCATTCTTGATTTTTAATGCTTTGCTATTTGTGCAAACTTTATTCATACTTTAAACAACCACAAAGGGATGCAAGCTATATTAAATATCCGAATTAAACTGTTATGCAATACGATCAAGTTTTACCAGTTAATTTAATCGATTCATTTGCATGCGTAATAGACTATTGCCACGTTGTTCATTTCGATCACTATATGACAAAAGATTGTCTTAATTCTCTAATTCGTTTACGACTTGTTTCATTTCATGCTCCACGGTGTTGTGATGATTCAGTAGCATGTGACTGTGACATATGAAATCTGTTTCCTTCATTGCGTTGTGCTTTTTCTTCTTCTAATTCATTTTGTCTTTCTTCTCGTTCTTTCTTGGCTTCATTTGTACAACAATCATTATTTTGTCGTTTTGGCGGCATTTTTATCAAAGTCATAATGTAAAATCAAAATTAAAATACTTAATGTGAGAAATACTGTCTCGTGGCACCATCTACATTTAATTAATACTACCGCTACTATTGATATTATAATGTGATGTTTCTGTCTTTTGGAAGGAACACATCAGATTTTAGAAAAAATCTATCTATTCGCACGTAAACAAACATAAAATAGACAACACAAATAAAAATTATAGTGAGGTGCATTGCACTCAGAAACCAGAACTATTTCAAAAATAACGACCGCAAACAGGCCTAAGATCTCACCACTCTTCCCGAGGTCGAGGCCAAAACCCTCTTATTTAATCCTGCGTTCGGAAGGAGTTGCGCCAAGCGTACTCTCAACCACAGTCAGCTGTAGCCAATCATTACACAATATCATTAGTCCCCTAAATTTCTTTGTACTGGTCAAATAGAGGATTTCAATAGCTTTTAAACCTTCTCCGAACAGCGCAGATCATTTAAAAAAACGCACACACGTAAATCGGTACAGTAGTCTTTTAGTCTATAACAAACACATATACGAACATTGTATTTTATATGTAGAGAAAAGTCGGTTTGAATTTAATTACAATAATCGAAAGCATCGTTACAAAATGTGCGTAAAATGACTTTCGAAATGTTTATTAAAATTGGAGGAAAAGAACTTATGCATTTAAATTCAGACCAAAAAAAAAGAAAAATTTCTTCTCTTTAAAATTTATATAAATCTTCTTCGTGCAATAAATTTTTAAGATGTTATCGGCGAAAAACTGAGAAAAAAATGCCGAAAAATGGGTTTTTTTTGTTATTTAATGAAATATTTTAAGAAGAAATATTTTTTGAAAATTGAAAAAGGATACCAGAGAATGGCATACGCATTTCGATTGTATTCATCGCTCAGGAAGACATTTTATGACAAATAGAACGGTAAAGCACCTTTTTTACTTCCTAGTCCTTTGTATTCGATAGGAAGCGGACGAAGTAACCTTGAAAGATTTTACACACTCAGAAGGATCAATTATTTTTTAAAAAAATTAAACAAATCATCTCATAGAAAGAGTAATTAATCCAATTGCACAGCGACTGGGTAACTGTTCAACCATATTAAAGGAGCATATTCTAAATCATAATGTCGGAAATAAAAGACTGCCTTTGAAATAAAAATATTCAAAGGAAATATTTTCTTATATTAACTTTAACATTGGAAAATGCACGTGAATGAAGGATTTTATAAACAGGAAATTGCCTCGAATTTGCTTTCATAAGAATAGAAAGTAATCTTAAAAATTGCATTAAAATTAAATTTTGAAACGTTAATTACAATTAGAGGAAAAAACTGTACCGTAAGGGAACAACTATCATTAAAAAGATAATTTTTTCCTTTTTAAAAAGGTGCAAAAACAATTTTTATGCGATAAATATTTCAGAAGTTATTGGCGAAATACGTCTAATAATTAGGCTTAACAATGGATAATTTTCGTTATTTAATTTAATATATTAAGAACTAATTAATTCTGAAATTTGAAAATATCCCAGTTGACCTAGAAGTGTTACTCAGAATGGCATGTACAAATTCCAAGTCGCTACCGTTCACCGTCTAGAAGGAATTCTTGTGATAGACATACGCATTTACTTTCTGTTTTATATTATAAATTCGTTTACCTGAAAACAAACGCAGTCATACATTGAAAGAGCCGACAACTGACCTATGCAAAGGGAGAAGAATGCTTTCAGAGAATTTACAAAATGCTCAAACACTTATTTGTTTTACATAGAAAATGAAAGAAGAAAATCCTATTATATTAATTTTCAGTTGATTATTGAAGAACAAAGTCTTTTCGTCAATCAAATGTTACTCACCGTAGTATCCAGAAGCTCAGAGACTTGAAATTTCCTTGAAGAGCAGTAAAAGAGTAATTAAGTAGCTGATACATTGAAAAGTTTCAAACACGCTTTATCGATTCCGCGCCCTGTTAAACAAGTATTATCACATATAAAAAGTTAGAACAAATAGATGGTATTTTAGATTTCAAAGAATAGATAGAAAAAAAATTTCAATGGACTGAGTATTTTAGAATATTTTGTAACAATCCTTCCAGTCAGAGGTGAATTTATTTTTTATAACGCTTTTGAAACAGGATTTCCGGACACACAAAAGGATCAAGTCCTTCGGTTTCTTGCTTTTTTTGCAAGTCAGAGCACGCGTTGCCATAAATTCCAGTATGACCTCAAATAATAGAACGAATTCTTGTTTGGATTAGTTTAGTTAGATAAATGTCCCTTTTTGAAGTACACGAGGGTTATTTTGTTACGGGCTGAAAAATTTAGAACTTTCTGGTTGTAAGGGGAACGACACATAAGATGTCACCCCTGTCGAAACATCCGCTTCCTATCAAAAGAGGGAAGCCCAACCCTCGACGTATTTAAAGCTGCACAATCGCTGTGAGACCACATCACACAAATCTGTCGCCCAGCTCCAAAACCTGTAGTCAATGCAAAAATCCAAAAAAAATTGTGTGATTCGGTCGAAAGTTTGGATTGTAAACTTCGTTTGAAATCTATGTAGAGTGTTAGACGATAGAAGATGAAATGCGACCTTATGGGAGGAGGAGCAATACTTTCACAAAAGAGAAACCTACAAAACCTCTGCTTCAGTGCCGTTCTGAAAGCGGGAGAAGGAGTGGTCACAGAAGTTCTAAGGATGGGAGTACCCGTAGGTGATGTGTTTTTGGTTGGTGTTGTTTGATCTGCCTAAATGGAAGGGCTGAAAATTGGAATGAGGTGGAGTGCTACCACACCACTTGAGCCACGTGGACTGACCACGAATGTCTAGATTAACGTACAACAGTTCTGTGTGCAACGTGAAACAGCCGTCTAAGGGAGTCTCGAAGCCGCAACTGCTCTGCCCCAAAGACGAGGAAAGAGCACTTATACACCTCTGCTTTGAAGAAAACTTCTATTAATTTGGGTTTCAACAAGCAATCTGCTATGGGCCTATATACAGTTAAGGCGATGTAGGAAAGAAAAAAAATCGCTGCAATTGAAGAAATTTGACGACAACTTTAGATTTTTGCTTAAGTTTCAGTTTCATCATTGTCGTTGAAAACTGCAAATTCGAGACCAACTGATTTTACTGTCATCTGTGAAGAACACGACCGGAAAGCTTTCTTCATTATTTTTATTACAGATACAATCAATGGAGATATTACAGAAAGGCGAGGGAGTTTAGATATAAGGAAACAGGCGTCATGATTAATGCTATTTTTAATGACAGGATTCTATCATTTGTTATCATTAAACAAAGAACTTGAACGAAAGATTCTGCCTGAACAAAAATATTTTTTGGGTTTAGAAATTTTATTTGAATGACACATATTACTTCTCATTATTCAAAAAAAAATTGCATATTTATTCAGTTTGTTAAACTCGACAGTTTGCAAAAAAAATCAATTTAACAACTGTTGAGTTAGAATTAATTTTATGTGTAGTAAATTTAATTTTTAGCTAGTTGTATTAGCAATACATAACGCTTGAAATTTCATCATAGCAATGAGGAGTAAGATGTTTTTTTATAAACAGAAGCTAAGTTTTCAAAATTTTATAATTGTCATTCAATGTCATTACTTTATTGCATTTATATTGATATCATTCAGTAGAACATATTTAGAAAGTGTAAACGAGCAATGCGTATAAGTATGTTCTTCTATGTGTGTTACAAAATTAATTCGATAATTCTATATTTTCGATAATGTCTCACATTATTATAGGTGACGGACAGAAATAACTTTCATTACTGTATATCCTTTTTTCCCATTATCATTTGTTAAAAATTTTTCTCATTTGAAAACATTCAAATTTTTCATTTAAAACTACAGAAAATATTCAAACTGTGTTTCAATAGATTTAATTTATTCGCAAAACGGTTTTAAAGAAATAGAAAATTAAATGAAAACAATTATATTACATAAAAGCATCCAAGAGATAAAAATTAAGCATTGTAGTGCCTAGTTCCATTTCTATCGCACTTATGTATCATATATTGTTCATCAAATATGTAAAACTACTTAACAGAGTTTAATTAATTAGTGTACTGTTTTATACTTTCTAAGAATAAGAATTCATTCTGCTGTTATCAAAATTCTCTTTTTGCCATGGTACCGGTGAAAGTTGAAACTTCTGCTTAACTTTTTAAAAGGTAAAAAAACTTTGATTATATTAAAATAAAAAAATCCATTTAGGTACAACAAAATAACAGGTCAATCTAATAATACAGGGAAAGAAAAATCTTTTCACCAAAAACTGAATTTATTAAAAATTCATTCTTCGTCATTTTGCCACAAGACAAGATGACACTTATGCTTTATTTTTTTTAATGACAAAATTATTATCATGCTGCAATAAAAAAAATTTCCATACATATAGAACACACACAAAAAAATCTTTTTAATAATAGACTGCTGATTGCTTGCCGGATAGCTTCATACCCTATTGGAAAAAATTCAAAATACCGGTATCAAAATGATACCGGAACCAGTAAAAACATACTGGAAATTTTAAAGCCGGTATGAAATCATACCGGAAATTTTGAAACCGGTATGAAACCATACTGGAAATTCTGAAACCGGTATGAAACCATACAGGAAATTTTGAAGCCGGTATGATACCACACTGGAAATTTAGAAGCCGGTATGATACCATACTGGAAATTTTGATACCAGTATGAAAACATACTGGAAATTTTGAACCAGTATAAAAATATACTGGAAGTATTTAAGACAGTATACTGGTTTAAATACATGTAATAAGTGCGTAACAATAACTTAAATACTTGTAATATAAAAAGTTTGATTAACCATATATGAGTATGGAAGTGGATCTGCGGAGGGAGAGCTTGCTTCTGATGCTTTAATTTAAATCAGCACAGAATAAAATATTTCAGCCTCAAAAAGATATTTTTCTTCAAATAAAACTAACAAAGAAAATTATGAAAGTGATAACCAAATGAATAAGAGTTGCAAAACAATATAATTATTCTAAAAACTAATTAAAAACAAATTATATTTAATATTATTAATGAAGAGATTGTGGTCTTACATCTTATCACTATGAGCATAAAAAAAGACAGTATTATGAATAAATAAAAGTCGTAAGCTGATTTCCTTTTAATGCTTTCACTTTAGTTAAGAAAGATTAAAATTTTTTGGCCCTGAAAAGGACCGTTTTTTATGTAGTGAAAGCATCAGGAAGTCAAATTCAACAGGCATTGATGTATCAGAGAATTCTCTTAAACATTTATTTAAAAAATGATTCAACTTTATTCCACGACATATACAAAGACATACATAAAATCATAAATATATGCATTGTAAATACAATATATTGCCCTTTTGAACATTAAAAAAAATTTCATTCCTGTATATACAAAACATGATTTGAAAAATTTCCATTATTATTCACCCTAAAAGTCAGACATCCTTGCATAAGACACTTAATAAATGAGCAAATTTACACTACATCATTGCACTAAAAAAAGAATTCTCTTAAACAATTGATATACATTTTTAAAAAAAATTAATACTGTATTGCAGGTCAAAATTTAAATTATATACAAAATATAAGCTACATACAAATAAAAGGGTTATGTTAATGTTCACGGTATTTCTCTGTAAACACAATTACATGCCTCTTTGGTCGAAGAGATAATTGAAACGCTATCAAATGACCTGGCTCTAGACAAACCAACATAAAGTTGGCCATGTGTGAAAACAGGATTAGTTAATACCAAACACACTTTATTAGAAGTTTTGTCTTAGGATTTATTAATGGTCATAGAAAATGCCAAATGTGCAGGGAATTGTTTTCTTTTAAAACTAAAAGGTATATTATTGTCCGATTGGATGAGCGGTATTCTGGGTATTAAAAATGTTTTTTTTGGGCTTGACTCAATCATTTCTGCTTCAATAACGTTACGTTGTAGTTTTGTCACTATTAGCTTTGTTGTACAGCAGGCTGCACAGGCCTTTTGAAGGCATCAAATTTTGAAGTAGCATTATTACTGCACTTTTTTTACTACTTGCTGTTGGTTTGGCAAGTGAACGGCCAACCTCATGATTACCTACATGCGATTTTTCCGAGAGAGAAAATTCAATGAGTCTCCACATCGCTTCAGGAGCACTTACATCATATCTGCATAACGAACAGCAAACCTGTAGGAATAATATTGCAACTATGTAACCTTAACACGTTTTGCAGATCTTCTTTCTTGAACATGTTCCAAGTTGGAATTCCAACCGCATTCTCCATTCAGAAATAGAAGAGGATAAATCATAGGATCGCTGCACTGATTAAGTGGTGAAATATTTTTGTTTGTATTAACTGTTGGCAACTGGATAAAAGCAAATATCTCGATTTGCTGGGGGCTCTACTTCATCTCCGACAAATATTGCAGCAACCTCTGTCCTTGAAGTAGGTGCATTATACCTGCACAAGTCGAAATCTGGATGTTCCATAAAAACCATTTTAACATTTACAGCTGGATTAGATTGCATCAATTGATGCATCTGCAGATATGATTCCGCAAATGGATTTATGCTTCGTAATAAAGTGTCCAACTTCTCCATTACAGAGTGAAGGCAGGCTTGATTATTCTCCATACATCTATTCCTTTCTTCACTAGAGTCAGATATGTACAATTGTCCATAGCCATGTCTTTCATTCATTTGAACAGAGAGGAGAAACCACATGATAAATCTGACCATGTATATTTAAACACTATGGACATGTTCCAAGAGGTGCCTTTATTTCAGCACCCATAGATGCAAAGGTTAATGCAGCATTATATTCTCGAATTTGCTGTTGATAGTTTTTTGCTTCCTATAAATTGCTGCAGAGTATTTCCTTGAAAAGATCAGGAGCTTTTGGATTTATTTGAAGGCTTTGGGGGATTTATAGCTGCAAAGGCTATCATTCCCGTATTCACAAAAAAGGTTCAGATTAAGAAATGTCGAAAAAGTTTAGGTTTTGGAGGAAAAAATGAACTTGAACTTGAATTTGTGGTACGGGATTTAAAGCATCAAAGGCTATTATCCCCTATTTCCAATTAGATGCCGTACTAACGGAAAAAATGAAGATTCTGTTTATTTCTGAATTATCAGTTACGACCGTTACAATTGTAAACAAACCGGTCGTTGCCATCGGCAAAAAAGACTTTTCCGCCACGTACTATTTCCGCTTTAGCGTTTTATATATATAGATTATAATACATGTTTAAATGTTATCTGCTTTTTAAAAATTCTAACAAGCTATATATACTGATATATTCAAAAATAACGAATTTCCCTTATGCCCTGCAATTGACAAATTCGAAAAGAATTATCTTAAACATTTTTTTAAAAGATGAATCAACTTTATTCCGCAATATATACAAACACATGCATAAAAATATGAATATATGCAATGAAAATCTGTATATATAAAACGCTAAAGCGGAAATAGAACGTGGCGGAAAAAGCCTTTTCTTACGATGGCAACGACCGGTTTGTTTACAT
>BGPR01004328.1:43009-56100 GCA_013235015.1 Araneus ventricosus | reverse complement strand
TAGGCGAGCCAGAAAACGTTCTGATCAACTTAGGCAAATCGTGTTCATTCTCAAAGTGAGGTGAATGTCCCGGAACATATCTGTAGCAATATGTCTGATGTGTGCTAATTTTGTGATGCATTCTATTGTGAAAACGAAGTGAACTCGAGAAAAACTATACCAAATCCTGTCATGATATGAAAGTTCATCTGACAGAAGCTCCTGATCTTCCCAAGCAATTACTCTGCACCAATTCACAGGTACCAAAAAACTATCAACAGCAAATTCGAGAATATAATGCTGCATTAGCCTCTGCACCTATGGGGGCTGAAATAAAGGCACCTCTTGGAACATGTCCATAGTGTTTAAATATACATGGTCAGATTTATCATGTGGTTTCTCCTCTCTGTTCAAATGTACGCAACAGACCTGGCTATGGACAATTGTACATATCTGACTCCAGTGAAGAAAGGAATAGATGTATGGAGAATAATCAAGCCTGCCTTCACTCTGTAATGGAGAAGTTGGACACTTTATTACGGAGCATAAATCCATTTGCGGAATCATATCTGCAGATGCATCAATTGATGCAATCTAATCCAGCTATAAATGTTAAAATGGTTTTTATGGAACATCCAGATTTCGACTTGTGCAGGTATAATGCACCTACTTCAAGGACAGAGGTTGCTGCAATATTTGTCGGAGATGAAGTAGAGCCCCCAGCAAATCGAGATATTTGCTTTTATCCAGTTTGCTAACAGTTAATACAAACCAAAATATTTCACCACTTAATCAGTGCAGCGATCCTATGGTTAATCCTCTTCTATTTCTGAATGGAGAATGCGGTTGGAATTCCAACTTGGAACATGTTGAAGAAAGAAGATCTGCAAAACGTGTTAAGGTTACATAGTTGCAATATTATTCCTACAGGTTTGCTGTTCGTAATGCAGATATGATGTAAGTGCTCCTGAAGCGATGTGGAGACTCATTGAATTTTCTTTCTCAGAAAAACCTCATGTAGGTAATCATGAGGTTGGCTGTTCACTTGCCAAACCAACAGCAAGTAGTAAAAAAAAGTGCAGTGATAGTGCTACTTTAAAATTTGATGCCTTCAATAGGCCTGTGCAACGGGCTGTACAACAAGTCTAATAGTGACAAAACTACAGCGTAACGTTATTGAAGCAGAAATGATTGAGTCAAGCTCAGAAGAAACATTTTTAATTCCCAGAATACCGCTCATCCCATCCGACAATAATACGGCTTTTTTTTTCGTTGTCGATTTTTCTTTTTCAGCCGAGGGTGAAGAACTTTTTTTCTCCTTTGGTTTTTGCTTTTGAATCCCTCCCCCTGTGAAAACAAGTCTGTGTACGTCACTGTACTGTATATTGCATTTTTTCCTTCTACGACCCTCCGTGTGAAGCGGATGTTGCATTCCAGAAATAAATTGCCTGTGTGAATTGAACAGTTTGGGCGTGCTAAATTCTGGCACTCTGATGTAAAATTTCTAGAAAAACTCATTTTCTAATTTTTCCGGTTAGTTGAGATTTCCGGATACTTGAAAGCTGGATAATCAAGAATTTACTGTACTGGTTTTACACATGCCCAACTTTATGTTGGATTGTCTTGAGCCAGGTCATTTGATAGCGTTTCAATTATCTCTTCGACCAAAGAGGTATGTAATTGTGTTTACAGAGAAATACCGTGAACATTAACATCATATCTGTATCATAATTATCATAATTTGTATGTAGCTTATATTTTGTATATAATTTAAATTTTGACCTGCAATACAATATTATTTTTTTTTAAATGTATATCAATTGTTTAAGAGAAATCTTTTTTTAGTGTAATGATGTAGTGCAAATTTGCTCATTTATTAAGTGTCTTATGCAAGGATGTCTGACTTTTACGGTGAATAATAATGGAAATTTTTCAAATCATGTTTTGTATATAAGGGATGAAATTTTTTGTAATGTTCAGAAGGGCAATATATTGTATTTACAATGCATATATTCATGATTTTATGTATGTGTTTGTATATATCGTGGAATAGAGTTGAATCATTTTTAAAAAAAATGTTTAAGAGAATTCTCTGATACATCAATGCCTGTTGAATTTGACTTCCTGATGCTTTCACTACATAAAAAACGGTCCTTTTCAGGGCCAAAAAATTTTAATCTTTCTTGACTAAGGTGAAAGCATTAAAAGGAAATCAGCTTACGACTTTTATTTATTCATAATACTGTCTTTTTTTAATGTTCATAGTGATAAGATGTAAAACCACAATCTCTTTATTAATAATATTAAATCTAATTTGTTTTTAGAATAATTATATTGTTTTGCAACTTTTATTCATTTGGTTATCACTTTCATAATTTTCTTTGTTACTTTTATTTGAAGTAAAATATCTTTTTGAGTCTAAAATATTTTATTCTGTGCTGATTTAAATTAAAGCATGTAGTACCAGAAGCAAAATAAAGCTGATTCGTATATATATATATGATATATTTTTATTGAATGATTTAATTATGTTAATTTGATAAATCCTGTGCTCTATAATATGTACCTAATCCAGTACAATTCTGTAATCAATATTCTAGTATGATACCGGTTTGATACTGGTTCTGGTTTCATACTGGAACCGGTATCGTACCAGATCCAGTATCATACTGGATCCAGCATCATACCTGTCTATGAAACACCGGTTCCGGTATGATACCGGTTTATGAAACACCGGTTCCGGTATGATACTGGATCCGGTATCATACCGGATCCCGTATCATACCGGATCCAGTATCATGCCGGAACCGGTGTTTCATAAGCCGGTATATTTTTTTTTACCGGAATTTTTTTTTTCAATAGGGTAAGATTACCGAGAATCGTTCGCGAGGTGATCATAGGGTTTATTATTATTTAGTGAACACTTGGCGCATACACATGACAATGACATTCGAGAAATTGAAAAACTATATGTTCACAAAATCTAACTACTTTAGAGACTTGATAAAAAATTTAAATTTTTTCTTGCCTTGATATAAAGTGTATTTTTATAGATATTTCCAGTTTTAGTTAAATTACCTAACGTAAATATTGGGATTTACAACATTCGTGAATAAAAGCATACCGTCGAGCAGTGGTCCAGTTTCGTTTTCTAGCAAGACAAAAATCATAGCGTCGAAACTAAAAACAGCAGATCCTTGAAATTTGCACAGTTTAAAGGAATTGGACTTCAGTTATATACCAATGAAATTTCATAACTTCAATCAGTTTTTTTTGTACTAATTTTTTAATTCTATCATATTGATCTTTATGGTGGAAACTGTTGTAATCTGAGCAAAAGTTAATAATAGTTGTATAAAATATAAAAAAATATGAGAAATTTTACCAAATGAAGGAAATAGCTGAAAAATAAGATTTGGAAAATTTTAGTAAAGTCTGGTAGATATTTTTTTTTAATTTTTAAAACTAAAAATACTTGCAATGTTAAAATAAATATAATAAATAATTTTGTGATAAATACAAATGCCTCTCAAGAAGATTAAAAAGTGAAAGAATTTCGTTAATAAAAAAAACGTGTTATATGAATACTATTAAACCTTAAAATAAACTTACTTTTAAGAGTAAATTTGCCTCAGTTTTTACAAAAAGTAATATGGGTATTCAATTTCATGAAAGGCTCTTCATGGAAACATTCCAAAATATTTAAATTATTAACTTTTAAACATAATAGATCAGGATAACGATTTTCATCGTGCGAATTATGTTTCATATCATTTCTTATTTATTAAATCTATTTGTGGTAAATTTATCTTAATTTCCAGCTGTATCTGAAGACAGCGCTTGAGAGATTATCACTGAAGCAACACAACTAACTTTGAAACTTCAAATCGCGTTCTGTATTGTTCTAAAGTTTTCGCGTTATTGGTGTGTGTATGCCAACTGCTAGATGAGTAAAAATTGTTTGAATCGATATAAAATGCCTTTGAAGCCCTTCAGCGTTTACTTACACCTTCTTCAAAATTAAATGTCTTTTAGATTGAGTATCCGTCCATTTAAATACAATAATTTTTTAATAAAATTTTCTATTTAATTGTCGATTGAATTTTTACTAATTCACATCTGGGCTAAGAAAAGTTATTTTAGTCTTCGAATAGGTTTTTTCCGATTCAGATATTTATTTTTTCGTCGTTGAAGGAAAATGTGAAAATTCTTCACTGACGTAGATGATATATAAAATTAAAATAAATGAAAATGTCAGGGTTTACTCGGCCTCATTTTTAGAAATTATAGTATAAAAATATAGTGTAAAATTAAAATAGAAAGTAAAAAGAAAGAAAATAGTATTTAGAAATATAGTATAAAAATATGGAAAATATTAAAATAATTTGTTAAAAATGGAATCATTTATCTGGACTGGAATCAGACATCATGACAAATCAAAATCAAACCGATAAAGAGTAATGTAAGAAAAACAGAACGAAATCTGAGGGCTCTCTGAAACGCGTGTGAATTGTTCGAAAGACATTCCCCAAATTTAACCTCCATGATCCCTCCTAAGACTGTGTGTTTATACAGAACAGTTCATGGATTTCAGAGTTACAAACGGTTCCCTACCTAAAACCTATTTGAAGAACTCGAAATTTCGATTTTTGTAGCGCTACAAATTGAAACGGACCATTGTGCGTTGGGCGAAACATCGCCAATTATGAGAAACTACTGCGATTTCAAATTACACAAACTTTTAACGACTTAAATTAATACCATCGAATAAAAAACTAAAATATATTTGTAAAAAATCCTGATATTTTTGGATTATGTAAAAATTTTCAGAATCGACGGATGGCAGTTAGAAAAAAGCTTTGAATCATCATCCGAATTTCTCTGATTTGAATTCTTTCAATTTGAGTGTCTCAAAATTTTACTTGTTTTGAATAGCTTGAATTTATATATTATCACAATAACTTCGAATTTATATTTATGTGAACAACATGAAGTTATGTTTTATTTAATTAACTTGACGTAATATTAGAGTTGATATCTATAAATATTTTCTGTTAATTGGATTATTCTTAGTTGATGTCTCTGGTTTGAATGTCTCAATGATTTATTTAATTTAAAGAAAGTGAAGCTTAGAAGGGTCAGAGGAGGCTTCAAAATATCTAAGTTACGAAATATAATAATAAAATAGAAACAATATTTGACGATCCGTTAGATTCCTATAATATTATGAATCCTTAATACTACTTAGATTATTTCACAGAAGCGTCGGAACAAATTTAAAGTATTGCTAGTGAAATTTAAAGGAATATTAACTTCGAAAGTGAATATGATGTAGAAATTCTGTCTATATTTGGGAGATTCTTTTTTATATTTCAAGAAATTCTACACAGATCAATAGAACAGAACAAAAAACCATCGTCAAAATAAAATAGAACGCCAGGTTTTGGTGCCAAATATTCATCTCATAAGAATGAATGAAATTCAAGAAATGATGGACAGAATAACAAATTTGGAAATTCAACCATTCAATTCAATGAATCTGACAATAGAAATAATTCTGTAAAGTCTGTAAAATTTTCTACACTTTCGACTGAAAAATATTTTGAAAATTCATGTTCCCAGTTAGAATTTTAGAATCGAATACAAAACTCTATTGATAACAATAAATCTTTATCAAAGATAAATAATTTTTCGTATTTAAAGTCACTATTGGAAATGAGCTACCAACAGTATTGTAAACAGTTTCGCACTCTCAAGTGAGAATTATGAAAATGCTTTAATTTTTTGAAAGAGAATTCCGGCAGAAAAGAACTTGGTAAAAATGGTCATATGTCAAAAATGTTGAAACTTTTTTCCGGTGAATTATTCGAATAATATTTATCGGCTTAGAAAGCATCATTACCACCATTACCGTTAACACTACCTCCTGTACTCTTACCTAGAGTCTTTTAAGTGGTTTGAATGGACAGGAAATGGAAGCTTACTGAGACCACCAAGCAACTATACTGGAAACAAAGGAATTATAACATGAGGAATACAATGCAAGGACAGGACCTTTGAAGTATACTGTATGAGATGGGTTACAAACACAATTTGTAAAACTGTTAAAGAACAAGAACGCTCTAATTATATCTTAAGTAGGAAAGTAAGCATGGAAAGTGATAATACATATGAATCTCTAATACTAGAAGAGAAAAAAAAGCATTTAAAATACTTAAATACATATAAAAATATTTACAAACATATACAGCACTTATAAACATATTGCGCAGTAGATTTTGACTGGGCTTTCAAAACGTTTAGAACACGCATTAGTTTGGAAATATGTTGAAGTTTTTGATGTCTTGAAGGAGTAATGTATACGAGGATATATTTTGTTGAAATAAATACAGAACAGCTGCGAGAAAAAAAATTGGGTAACATTGAAATCGGATAATGTTGAAGATTTCATTCCTGAAGAGATGGTTGGCTGCAACCTTTTATAATCAAAGATTTTTTAGCTGCGGCTCTCGTATTCTAAGATGCCACGATTCTGTGAGGAGGCTTTCAGCGGAATAGTTGCGGTGGGAACGAACAACTACTCCACAGAAGCAGTACTGGGATGAGGCTAAGTTAAATCTTTTAAGGAAGGCTGCAAATGGTTCATGATTTAAATGATTTTTTTCTCCTCTATGGCATGGGTCGGATCTTGACATTAGAAATAATATAAAAGAATATTTTCAAGTTTCACCTTCCTCCGACTAATTTTGCCGGCTCTCCATCATTAGCTTCCTGAAATGGCCCTTTATGTGGGACCAGAGCAGTTCGACATTTGGGTATGGAGAACCATTTAGTGTAGCCAGTCTGGTATGAAACATTGTGTTGACATCTCTCAATTTCATAGAACATCTATAAATTATGTCCTGCCTTCAAAAACATAGAAAGCGACCACAACACCTTGTTCTGGCTTGCAACCGTCTGTGTAGATTCTAACATATGTAGTGATGGTTCCACCGTCTTGAAGAGAATTTTGGTTTCGATGTGGGTGTTTGTCAGAGTGAGATGTGCACCCTGTTGCCTTTTCTTCGATTTCTTCTATATGACGTGTGGAGATGTCTGGAGGAATTGGGGCTCTTAATCGGCAGAGGGTGGTAAATCTACTTTGAAACTGAGAGATGGAGTGAAACTATGCCCTGAATGACATGGATGGCTGTGTAGGTGTCGTTCTATAAGCTCTGAAGGAGGAAGCCGCGTTGAATGGATGAAAGTTTCCTGACCATAAGAGATGTAGGATTCAGATACCAATCAGCATATCCATGTGTCAGCATTCTCTCAATCACAGTTTTGTTAAGAATTTTTAATATTTGGTGGATATAACTCAGGTCATTGTTGTGATTCTTTGAAGATCTTGGAGATGTCTGCCTGCCTTGTTGGATTGATGATATGGTTCACACACTGATGAGTTTTTCAACAATGTGGATGCCGGGTATTTGGTGGATTTTGCTCTTTGAATTCTTTTTGTGTTGCAGTAAATTCTTGTAGTGGATAAGCTTTAAGATACAGTTGAAATACAGATTATAAATTCTGTATCTTTGATTGCCACATCTGGAATGATATATTACTACTTATCTTTTAATTTGTTCATTGTTTCCGACATTCGTTAAGTCACAAACTATTTCATTGTTTCTGAATTTTTTTCAGTTATTATTTATTTACATATTTTTGAGGAATTTTACCAATACCAACTTTCATCTTCTTATCAAGCATCCCGGATTCAAGAGCTTCCGAGATTGGAACTTTTTATTAGATTAATCCCGAAATTCACTTAAATATAAATAGATATTATTAAAAAAATAGCGGGATTTTCTTTTTAATCTGTTAACTTCTTAAAATTTGTACTCATCTTTTAAAATACATAGAGTATTGTCCCTCAAATTGGTAGGAGTGAAGCATATTCCAAACCTAAGTAAAACAAACTGGTTTTACGAATAACTTCATAAAAGATTGATATATCAATACTTAGAAAGTTGATGTTTCTGCTTCCTTGTAAAGTCATTAAGGTATGAATGATTATCTGTCTCATAGTTATGAAGGAATTTCATAAGAAGCATAAAAACATTTTTAAACAAAAACAGATCCAATATGATCATCTATCTTTATTGACCTTGCATGCGTAAAGATCTTTACGGCAATTATAGCAGCCTATATACAGGATCCCATTTCAAATACTTAAAGTCCATGATCCTCATTGAAAGTTGCGTGTTTTGGTCTCTGATGGCATCGACAAAGAACTGGACCGCTAACCTCTCCCAAACATCCAGGGAGCACTCAGAGTAGGCCAGACTCATAAGTCGCTCCACATCTACGGTAAGCGTTTGAAGGCTTTCTCCTGGCTTCTGCCGTCTTTCGGTCCTATAAAACTGGGCAAAATGGCTGCCCCAAATCGGGATTCAAGAGCGTTCTCGATCGTCGTTATGTCCTTCAACTTATCAGTGGTATTCCTTGTGCAACCTCCGCCGATTATCCTAGGAATGAGCCCCAAGTTGACTGACTTTCACAAGATCAGTCCATCCATTTGTTGAGATCACGACTTTGAAATGGGTTTTAAAAAAGTTTCATGATGCTTCCCGTCGAATGTCTCGGGCTTGACTGAATACATGAATTATGGACTTACAGGGAAATGGTTTGGTTTAATCTCAAGATCACTAATCCTCTGCATAAGGTCGTTGATATTTACTTGAACTTGATTCTCTGCTTCCTCGATTTTCCTCTGAAGTTTGTCATCTACCTCCTCAATATTCCTTTGAACTTCTCTCTTCACTTATCATTCCTTTCATTTTTTGTTGTCATTTCTTCATTTAGTATTATCCAGCTTCCATTTTGGTCTCGAATCCGGCCTGTCCAGCCTTTATCTGTGCCATCATGGCGAACAGCTTCTCGAATTTTCATCCATAGCTCTGATCAAAGGTCTGGTCTCTTACATTCACTTAAAAATTAAATATCCCTCCACTGACACCAGTGTTACAAAAATAGTATGGTTGGTGTAAGTGAATGTAGTCCAATAAGAAGGATAATTGAGAATGACGGTTTATTCACAAATATTCAGGAAAACACGAAGCACAGGTAAAGGAACAATAGATCTTGTATAGATTAACAGCGCAAACAGACAATAAATAACTAAAAAATGACAGTAACAGCACTTTCAGTAAGGCTCAGAACACCTGCTTTTAACATAGCACAGCAATTGGAATTCCAAGTGATTCCTCAAGTGCGTTCACTTTCCAAAGGCGTTTAAAAACGATTGCAATCAATCAACATGTTCAAAGACGATTAAACACGTTCCCCGTCTATCCGTATAGCCGCGTACTTATAGTCTTCCTGAGGGGACGTGACGTCATATGGAAATCTCTCGAGAAATCCAGATCTTGTCTCCTATGAGTGATAACACGAAAATTCTAGCATTTTTGAGTATCCTCGTTTTGTCGCCAAGGTCCGGGGTCATTGGGTGACCACTCTAGATAGTTAAAAACCTCTGTAAATGTCTCTTCGAACCATAAGACAACTATTGCCGGGAAGTGGCATTCCATGTTCGTAACACTATCTTACCTGACAATTCGATTTGCATTAATCATCTATTTGAAAACAAAAGTGAAATATTTTCAGAACTACTTTGTTAATTAAATTTATTGTTTTAGTTAAACTATAATGATATTGTAGGATATTTTGATCAGAAGAATTTCGAACAGATATAACCTTAGCTTTGATAAAAAAAGTTATTTTCGTCGTCTGAGCTCAGTTTTAAAATTATACGGTTCATTCCTTGGCCCCTTCTGAACTGTACTCGGGTGCCTTCAAAATAGTGCATTGAACTAACGATTAAATCAATTATTCTATTGCATTTCTTTTCTATAGCCATCTCATGGAGTAATTGTCATTTTACTGTAAGAATAATCCCAAAATATTTGTATACAGGAATTTACACATTTCCAAAATTTCAACTTCTGCACTTGGTCATTGGGTTTTAGAAAGAATTATGCCAACTGCAATAAATAATGAAGTAGCAGGACAGTTTAAACTTTAATGTTTTCCGCAAACTTTGTAAATATATTCCGAATGATGAATAAAAAAATCCCTTCTTGGCAAGCTTGAAGGCAAAGGTAAATTCCTTTACGCTGATGTTACAGAAGTAATGAAATATTACATAATGATCAATACAGACATAGCCAATGACTTTATTGTTTCTACACATTGCAATATTTACGCTGTGATTCTGTTTTCATGACATTTAATTTTTACTATATCAAGGTTTTATCATTCCATTTTTCATTACAAAAGTTATGCTAGATTTATTGGTCAGTAAATTGGCCAATTTTTTTTATATCCCAACACATAATCATTCAACACGTAGGAATCATAAAGAAATAAATATCCCAGCAGCTCAAATATCCCCTAGATAACATTAAGCCAGCCTATCTGAAATAGTAGCAAGAAATTGACACTTGACACGAATGAAGAACGACTCTAGATTAGTTTATTTAATCTAGGTTACCATATAATTGTGCGAACATTACTTTGTCATATGGTAAAATCATATGACATGAAACATTTAAACATTACTAGAATGGACTCATTTACAGATCTCCCTGGTTACAGAGATAATAGTTATTAAATTCTTAACACATAAGAGAATAAAAATTGTTAAACATTGTGAAATCCAAATTTAACACGTGTGTTTAAAGCATAGGATATCAATGCAGCCATTTTGAACAGGAAATGTAAATCTCCATCGACAGTTAAAAGCAAAGACTCAGGCAGAAAACCCCAAAACAATTTTAAACTTAGTGAGATATTTTTGAATATTGAACTTGAACTACTACATTTCTTGATTACTTGAACATTTCATAATATCTTTAATTAAAGTGCCCGTTTTAGCAAATGAGACAATATCGTCTACATAAAGTAGCATAAAACATTATCCTGATGTACTTATACACGAGTTGTTGATTCTAATTTCTTTAAACTCAAATTTTCTAGTACAAAGTGAATTTCGTAAAACCATTCCATCCCAGACTGATTCAAAACATATAAAGCTTTAATTAAATGGCATACGTGGTCAGGCATATCTTGATCGACAAATCCCTGTTGTTGTGTCATAAAAAGAGTCTCCTGTAGTTAAGAGTATAAATAGGCAAAATTTATATCCAGTTGGAAATGTAGCCAATTTTGCTTATAAACTGATACAGAAAAGCACATTCTAATAAATAAAAAATTACAAGAGAATTAAAAACTTCATCATAATAAATTCCTTGAATTTGTCTAAAGCCCTGAGCCACTAATCTTGCTTTGAACCTCACAATAATACCCTTTTCATCTTGTTTCATTGTTTAAACCCATCGAAATCCTATAAATTTGTCGTTTGCAGGCTTTGGAAGAAGATGCCAAACTTAACATTCTTTTATTACCTGAATTTAACCCTTCTTTGCAGAATTCCCTTTATCAGCCTTAGGGTTTTTTAAGCTGCATGAAAATTACTTGGTATTTGAAATTCTAGTCAATCTGTTGTGTTGCTAATTTTAGATTTGAATTGAATTTAGATAAATGAATTTATCATTAAGCAAGTTAAAATATACGTCTTCCAGTTTATCTTTTGCTAAACTTAGCCATTACGTACACAGATAATAGTGGCTAGTGAAGTACATAATAAAAATCTTCTTTACATACTTCTTTAACCTGATAACCTTTTATGTAAGTATATGAATAATTACAAAATTTATAGACACGGCTTAAGATCTGTGAATAACTATCACATAATTTGTTAAAATTCGTGTTTCATTTAACATAAGGAGTATAGTGGCTAGTTTGAAAGCTAAATATAAATCGAAATTCTGCGACAATACAAGCAATAACTCAGGATCTACCAGACTCGAGTTAACCCTCTGAGTGGTTCGGTCTTCTTTGTAAAGCGATTCCAAAAGCGAGCGATTGAAGAACCTTTATCTGTTTTAAAAGTGTGCCTTCCTCCCAACAGAAAATGTTCCGAAAGCGCTGCAGATCGAGTCTCTTCCACCCCTCTGAACTAGGAACGATTAGCACCCCCCATGGAGGGGATAACCGCAAGAATCTGTTCTATTCAGCTTGGAACCTATTCAAACTACAGTGCCAGGGGAATTCTGGGGTATTGCTTTCGGAAGATCCCATCTGTGGCGTGACTGAATGTCTTCAAGATGCCCTCATTCTGCATATTGCCCGTGTCCATAACACCAGATGACAAAAATAAACGCCGTTACACCAGACAAATGCCAGACCGTTGGGCCAAAAAAATGAACGCTATATTACTTATTTTTTATGTTGTGAGTTTCTAAAAATATGAACATCATTGAAGTTGCATGAAAGCTGATATTCTTTAGATGTCTGTGACTTCAATTTATTTGTTGTTTATTAATAGTTGTATTTCAGATATTGGCTGTACTTCATATTATTAGTTGTCTTTTTTATATTCTTGACTTCAATTTATTTTCAGTCTACACGTCAGTATATTAGTCTACGAATGTAAAAATAATTTCCCTAATTTTAAAGATCAACAACAATGCCATTTATATATATATATTTTACTAATCTCTATTGGCACTGTAAAACTTTTCATATTGTTTCTTGATTTAGTATTCGGTAAAAGGTAGAAAATTTAGAGCCGATCACAAATATAAACAGCGCTTAACTGGATTAATCCGTTTTGTATGCACATAAACACTTATTATATAGATAGTCACATAATAATCTATATTCCAAAATAGCCAACGATAATCAATATATATGAAGGATTATAAATAAACTTCTTAACCCTGAATAATGTTTTAAATAAAATAATATGCTACAAGCCTTTTGTAATGAAACTCGTTACATATGCGTTTTAAGAGAACGAGTTAATAATTCTCAAACTAAAGGTTACATTTTGAAAACTAATGCGCTAAATATTGGAAGAAATAGCTTATTCAAATACCTTTATTTAGTACGCAAGAGATTATCTTCTATTATAATAAACGGAAATTTAATTCACCTGAAATTTGAAACTTTGATACTATTGTCCAGGTACTAGAGCATCCAGTCGCAAATTTTTCAAAATTAAATTTGGGGGC